>JAFEMH010001013.1:472500-559562 GCA_022495995.1 Adenophora triphylla var. japonica
TTGAGACTTAGTTCAGGAGTATGACCCTAAGTTGAGACTATTCTAAGGCGTCTGGACCTAAGTTGAGTTTGTTGGCATATTTTGTAGATCCTGTATGGAACTTCATTTGTGGGAATTTTAGAAAGGGAATATACCGTGTTGGGATTCTTCTTTTATGTGGTGTTTAATACAGCTATGTTTTGCATTTGAAGTTTATTGACATACCTTTGCTGTGTTTACCTTCAGGAGGAGGCGCCTTTGTGAGGAGGAAGTTGAAATGTTGAGGACGTGGGGCGCCTCTGACCGAGATGAAGAGGACGTGATGGCGTCTCTAGCTGAATTGCTGAAGTGTTTGAGGGTGTGGGGCGCCTCTGACCGAGTTGTTGAAATGTTGAGGACGTGTGGCGCCTCTGACCGAATTGTTGAAATGTCGAGGACGTGTGGCGCCTCTGACCGAGTTTCTGAAATGTTGAGGACGTGTGGCACCTGTGACCGAGTTGTTGAAATGTCGAGGACGTGCGGTGCCTCTGACCGAGATGAAGAGGACGTGTGGCGCCTTTGACCGAGTAGAGGAGGGATGGTTCATCTTCTCTTTCCTTCTTTGTTCTGACTTCTGCGGACGTCTTGGAGTCTCCGGTTGAGGAAGGTGCTGAGTTCACCGAGGATGATGAGGTGGCTGGAGGAGGCGCCGAGATGTGGGAGTCTTTACCAGGTGGTGGTGCCGATGACTCACAGTAGGACTCTTTTTTTTCTTTTCTGTGCATGTTAGTGAGGAGAGCAATAAAATATTTATATTTATATGCACAATGTATTCATATGTAATGAACTCTTTTATTTTTGCTTTAGGGGTTGTTTCTAATCCCTTTTTTTATGTTATGTGCATGTCGCACGAGCTTGAAATGTTTGTGGTTAGTGTATGGTGGCCGGAAATGGCTTTGGTAAGGCTTTTGAGCAGTTGGGGGCTGAATCAGCTTTGACAGTTTCTTGAGCGACGGCGGGAGTGATGTCTCCTAGGACGTGTTTGTTGGATGTGGTAGGCCATTGCCGGGTTGGTGAGGACATCGTTCCCTTAGTTTCGGGGGAGACTTTCCACGGCATAGATCGCTTGGCGATGGGGGACCGGTTCATGCGTGGGGGAAGCCCCTGCTTTGGTCACTTTGTGGTTGCGAGAGAGGCTTCAAGCAATGTCTGTGCTTCTGACATCTTTTAGTACGTGGACGTTTGCTCAACGACCTCTTGTCTTGGATATGGATCAGTCCGCTTGGGAGAGGTGGATGACTCGACTTGGCACGCATCAGATCCGCTCCGCTGGTGGGTTCCTTATTGGGGCATTGAGACTAGGAGGGCCATTTAGGAAGGTTCCTATGTTGTTAGCTCTGGGTTTGTCTTGGTCCTCTTTTTATGTTCCGACGCTTGTTTCCAGGCAGTTCGGGATGAGGCAGGAGCCTTTGTTGGGCTGGGATGACATCGCCACCGTGGAGGTGGCTTCTTTTTGCATGGAAGCTTCAGATGCTATTCTGTATTTTTTGAGGGTATGGAAGTATTCCGCTTTCCCTCCTGTGGTGCTCCTTCCACGTCGGGATAGTGTTGTGTTGACCACCGAGTACCTGGATTGGTACGAGCAGCATGTCGGGCAGTCCCAAGTGGTTTTGGGGAGCAGGCATGAAGTGATTCTGGGGCAAGGTTGCCATCTCGTCTATAGCCTTAGAAGTGCAGAAGCCTGGTCTAACCCTCAGGATGTCACGAGAGACGCTTTGTTTGACTATGAGAACAGAGTTGACCGACTGATGAGGAGGGGTCCCCTTTTGCAGACTCGCAGAGAGGAGATCCGGGTCGAGGCACGGGAGAATGAAGCTCTGCGAGCTACTGGATTGTTTGACTCGAAGGGGAGGATCCCTGATCTCGAAATGAGAGAGACAGAGTTGGCTCACGTGGAGCGAAAGAAGACTCGCCGGGGACGAGGGAAGAAAGGAAAGAATGGCGAGGGGCAAGCGCGAGTGGCGCGGAATGACCTTCTGAGTATCCATCCATTGTCGTTTGCAGACACATTAATTGTTAAATGCTTTACGTTGTCTTTTAGCATGTTGTGAGTTTGAGAGTAGACCGTGCTTGAACTCATCAAGAAGTGTTTTAACTGTGATGATTTGTGATTTACTTTTAAAGCTTTGTCGAGACGCAAAATCTCTTGCTTGCTTCTTGTTTGAGCCTTGGTGGCGTCAATTTTTTTGGAATTTTGTGTATTCCTTAGACCGAACCAATGAAGGCTGACTACGTTCCCCTTGAGGGGCGCAGGTCTACGTAGTTCGACTCTCTTTTTGTGAGAGAAATGACTTGTAATGTACACTCGCAAGGGCGTATTTATTTTTGAAAAGGTGGGAACGGGTCCCCTTTCGTGTGAATGCCTTTTTTTGACGTAGGCACAAAAAACATGCTTTTGAGTTTGACTCTTTTGAGAGAGTATGAGAAATGAAAAGCTTGTAAAAGTGTATGGAAGCCCTTGCTGACAGAAAATCAGTGTTTAGCTCTATTTTCCTATTTTGTAGAGAAAGAAGACTCGTCGAGACATCTGAAAATATGATTTGTTCATAATAATCACATGTTTGCTTAAACCCTTTGTTGATGTTCGGGTTATTCAATAATAAAACCTGATATGCTTGATTAATCATAAGGAGAAAATAAACCGGTACCAAGGATCGAGTTGGTCTGGTGTGAAAGAAGGTTTGTGTAGAGGAGAGGAAGAATTTGAATATCGCTTGAGGACTTATGATGCGTTTTTGCCTTCGCCTTCATCTATTGAGCTTATGGACTGGCAAGGTCTTTGGGTCCTTGGCTCTTTTTTTTTTTTTTTTTCGAAGCTCCCGCTTGAGCCTTTTCTCTCTTTTTTTGAAGCTTCTGCTTGAGCTTTTTTTCTTTTTTCTTTTTGAAGCATATGAGGGCGAAGGCAAGCCCCTGGTTGAACTTTCTTGATGCGCACGAGGGCGAAGGCAAGCCCCTAGGTTGTTTTCGACATGGGGTCAATCTTTTAATGTTGAGTGACCTTTTGTTGTCCTTTGATGTTGCCGCTGTCGTTGACTTGGTCAAGGTGATGGTGGGGACATATTTTGAAAAGTGTATGGCTTAATGGAGGCCTTTGTGTGGGGTATGGTAAGGTGTATGGGGAGCTATCGATTTACTTTCTCACACCAATTAATCAAAGCATTAATCATTTGGGAAGTTATTTGTTGAGCAATGCAAGTGATCACACAGAACAAAACCATTTCATTAAAGGTAATGTGGGGTGCAAAATAATGTCTCAAGTCTAGCAAGAAAAGAAAGAAGACTCATGTACATAAAATTGAAGACTTACTTATAATGTCCGAGGAGGACGTGATTGAACGAGAAAAGTACTAGAACCTACGAGGTTGAGTGTATGATTTTTTTTCTTTTTTCTTTTTTTTTTTGTAGATGGGGGAGAAGAAGACTCGATATTCTTTAGGCAAAGTATCGACGGAGAATTCTCCAATTTGCGTCTCTGTAGGCTCTTCAGCAGTTCTCAAATTCATTTTGGTTAGGACATTCTCGGCAGCTTGGGCCCGATTTTCCTCTCGTTTGACAACATGCTTAAAGATTTGTTTAATGCATTGTTCATTAATGTGTCTGCGTCTTCATCAAGTGAATCATTATTAACTGTTTTGATTAGTTAATTTATCATTTGTTAAAGTGGCAATGAGGGGATACTCAGAAAGGTCGAACTTTTATTCAAAGCATAAGGAAGCGCGGTTTTTGTTACAAACGCGTAATCTTCAAGCGTAAAGCCGTCAGATGACTCGAGAGACTTAAACTTTAAACATGACAGACTCGGGGTCTTTTATTTTTGAAGCTAGACTCTAGGAGACTGGGGTTAGACCAAGCTTTCGGATGATTTCTTCTTTGCTGGTTGTGGGTCATGAGAAGGTAACCCAGTTCTTTAATGGCATTTTTGACGCGCTTGAGAGGGTGCGAGGGTCAAAAGGCTTCTCACTACTGCTTTCCCCAATTGTTTCTGGGGAATTGATTTCTGACTGTGTTGGGACCGCGTGGGCATTCCAACTTTCCTTCTTCAATCAGCCCCTGGATCGCTTGTTTTAGTATGACGCAATTGTCGGTGGTGTGGCCGGGGTAGTTGTGAAAAGCGCAATGCTTGCTCATATCCATGTTTGGGTTGGATTCCTTGGCTGATAATTTTCAATGGGCTTGAGCATGTTCTTCTTCATCAATGCTTCGAACACTTGGCTTAGAGGCATTCCAAGGTTGTCGAAGTGCTGAAAACGCTGCGGCCGGGGAGGATTGTTATTTCTCGGGGGTGCTTGATCGGGGCTGTAAGTACCCAAATCTGGATCGTCAAAATCCGTCAGAAAGTTAACCGAAATCCGTTAACTGGCCCGCTCCAGATTAATCGAAACTCGTTAAGCTCCCCGTTGCCATGCCAACGAGACGTCCCGAGACTGCCCCGTGCATCCCGACGTCGAAACGTACTTGACACACGTCATCGCACGTGAAAGTACGGCTTTCCCTGAAAAATGCACTTTTCGGCACTTTCTGGGGGAGTTTCGGACATTTTTCGGACTGTTATTTTAAAAACGGACAAAATCGGGACCCGGGAACGAACTCCCACATGGCTGGTGACTCACAGGGACACTTGGCACGCATGCCACCTCCCTCTAGTCACCCTTCAATCAAATTCAAAGTGAAAAGACTAAAATACCCCTGGTATACAGTCTCAGTCCGGTCGGACTCCCTTTGCAGACTTTTAGAAATTGCCAGCAAGTCCCTCAAATTCCCTAAGTTTCACAAAACCCCCTGGATTTCAGTCTAAGTCCGGCCGGACTCCTACTGAAATTTCACCTATAAATAGAAGTTGCTGTCAAAGCCAAAAAGACAACATTTTTACTCTCCATTTTCACAAACCCCACGGCCCAAACCAGTTTCACCCCTTCCCGAGCTCCCGTTTCGTCTCGATTCTCATGAAACTTCCGTATTTCGATCAAATACGCCCCTCACCACTCCGAAACACCGCTCCAAACTACTTTTCGTATCCCGTATACACCCCCGAGCCAAAGGAGTCGACCCTAGCCATATGTATAACTCCCTCTCTCTAATCTCTTGTTTTGTCTCGGTTTACGCGCTAGTCGCTACAACCGCTTCGAACAACGTCTTTGAAATGTAGACGCCTCCGTCTAACGGGGTCCGATACGTTTTAGCCCCTCGATCCTCTTCTCTTCCCGTAAGAGAAGTAATCACGGGTTAAAACGGCGTTCCGACCCCGTTCCGTTTACTTTTTATGTCATTTACCATTCCGGATCGATCGATCCGTCGATCGTCATTTACTTTTCTGTCATTTACAATTCCGGACCGTTTGATCCGTTGAACGTCATTTACAATTCCGAGCCGTTTTGGCTCGTCGATCGTCATTTACAATTCCGAGTCGTTTGGCTCGTCGATCGTCATTTACAACTCCGGATCGTTCGATTCCATCGATACCGCATTTAAATACTGTCATTTACAAGTCCGACCCGTTTGGATCGTGATAGTATTTACTTTTCAAAGTCCGAGTCGCAACCCGATTCGTTGATTGCATGTCATTTAATACGCTTTTTCCCGTAAAAATCGTTAACAATGTAATGCCCGGTTCAAAACCGGAGTTCGTCCTTCGAACTCTCTTTCAAAACGCGTTAAATGACGTTTGGCATCCGAACGCTCATCTTCAAACTAAAAGCCGACTTTTGACATTCAAAAACATTTAATACGCTCTTTCCTGTAAAAATCGTTAACAATGTAATAACCGGTTCAAAACCGGAGTTCGTCCTTCGAACTCTCTTTCAAAAAGCTCAAAATCGACGTTTGCCACGCAAACGCTCATTTCAAACTCAAAATCGACGTTTGCCATTCAAACGCTCATTTCCGTCTCAAAAACCGACGTTTGTCATTCAAACGCTCGTCTTTTCAAACAAAGTCACCTAATCAACGTTTGACATTCAAACCGAGATTAAGATTGTCATTCAAACCCCCATTTCAAAACACACACACACACACACGATTTTCGAGAAAGGTAGAAAGACTCTTCATACGAGGCGTTTCGGGTGATCTCGTAATACTCTTCCCGATACGTAATGTGACCTCCGAACCTAACAATCTCTGGTACTAAAAAGCTTTTTACTCGTTTTTGCTACCAATAAAAATGATCCCCTGTTTTCAAAAGCCTTTTCCTATGTTTTTGCTACCAATAAAAACGACACCCTTTTCACTAAAGCCGTTTCTCAACGTTTGGGCTCAAAATACAAAACCGCGTGGCGACTCCTCATTTTCCTTCCCATGAAGCGAGGTCTCAGACACCAACACCCCGCGAAAGACAACCGCCTTTCCGCGTCCGCGCAAAAATCCGGGTAATTTCAGTTGGCGACTCCGCTGGGGATATGGATACTTTTTTCAAAACTGCCGTTGTTTTCAAAAAAAGCCTTCCGTGGGTCAAACTTTCGTTTACCCTTCCTCGTTTTCGTGTGTGTGTGTTACTTTAAACCTCGAACGGTTTTTTCAAAGGCATTACATTGTCAACTTTTCAAAATCATACCATGTTTGTGCATCCCCATTCATGTTTGATTTTCATTGCTGTCTTTTGAACTGCGCATCATAATGCTTTAAGACACATTCTGAAAAATCTCTGTTTTACTCAGAAAAAGAATTTTAGTGACCGCACACTACTCGCACTTGCTGCCTCGGTACACCGCACTTCACGTGCACTTGCTGCCTCGGTACACTGCACACTACGACCCGTAACCCGGGATGGCCTTATCAGTTGCACCTCGGTTGGTCTGCCAGACACCTTTCGAGGGCGCACGGGGTCGTCCCAAACAGCCCATCCTAGCCCGTGTAAGCCATGCACTCTTTGTGTCACACTTTGTCCAAGACCCCGGTTGGTTTTTGGCTTAGTTCGTGTCATAAAGCCTAAGTGTATGTTTTTTACGCCGGGTTCCGCCACGAGTCAAGCTCGAGAGGTTGAGACCGAAGGTCGTTCCCGACCCGAAGTCTTGAGCTTTTCAGCCTTGACTTTGACGCGGAGCTCTGCCGAAAAATATACCCGAAGGTTCAATGTGACACCGTGTCACCAAACCTCACCGTATGCACCGTGCCAGCCACAACTTGGCCAACGCCAAAAGCTAAGGTCCCTCGCGCAAGCGAGTCAGGAGAGGTCATGCCGAAATTTTGGCACGATCCCCGCCTTAACTTAAGGACGTTGACTTCGACTGTGGCCCGTGCGTCACATACGTTGGAAGTTTGCGTGATCAGCTAGCCTTAAGTTCACTTTTTCCTTTGTCGGTGGAACTCGCTTGCCTTATAGGACCTCGCTCGGGATAGTCCGTCCCGAGAAAGATGATCTACAAATGGAAACGAGGGGCTTATAAGCGTAGTGACGAGATCCACTGATTAGAGCTCTAGGATTAGTTGCGAAAAAGAAGACACGCTCTTTTCCAACCGATTAGGACTCTGAGAAAATGCGTTTTAAGTAAACATTAATCGGTAACTGCACATTGCACAAGCCCGAAACCTTGAGCCAAATCCCCTTTTCCGAAGCCTAAACCCTTCCTTTCGTTCCCTGCAGCGAGCAGAAAGTGGTTCAGATTTCCGGGTCAGCGCCTTGCCAGAATCACCGTTACGGCAGCGTCAGACAGTTCTTCGGTTCCCTCAGTTCCCTCAGCCAGAATTTCCGACATGTCTAGCTCACCGAGAAATCGTGACGGGGAAGGACCCCCGCCACCGGTAACAGATATGACTTTGGAAGAAGCCATCCGGGCTTGTGAGGTTCACAAGAGGCAGAAAGAAGATCAGCAGAATTTCGTGGTACAGCTTCTGAATGAGCGAGGTATAGCAGCTATCCCCCAGTCAGACGGTACTTTTGTCCTGGTCGAGGATGACGATTCCCCGAAACCAGCTCCTCAAACCTTCAACCAGGTTCCTCCCCCGCCAACTTACGGGATTCCTTCGAACCAAGGAAACAGCCGACCTAGGCTTCACGTTGCCACCTCTCAGGGCAACCCTGTCATATTTGGCCAGGCCAGTGCTACTCCCATCACTCAATACCACCAGCGCACCGCTGGACCATCTCAGACAGATGCCAATATCCTTCAATACCCTCCCGGGTTCATCCCGTTGCCTATACACGAATCCCAAAACACCGGGGACAAACCCCGATACAGTTCAGAAAAGGCCCCCATATATCCACATATATCAAGCCTTCCACCTCCAATCACTACCGCTCACGTGGTAGCACCCGGCGCCGAGCCTCACAGTCCACCACTGGACCCAACCTTAGCCTGGATGGTCGAACAGATGAAAGACCTGAAAGCCACCATGAGCAGCTCAAAGCAGGAAACGCTCAAATCCACAGATCCGGGAATGGTCACGCCTCTCCCTGCCAAGTTCAGAATGCCGGAGATGGACCGATTCGACGGAACCGAATGTCCTCAAACGCATGTCGACACCTACGTTCTCGGCATGAGAGCGAAAGGAGCAACCCTCCAGCAAATGGCCGACCACTTCCAGCATACGCTCAAGAGTTCAGCGTTACGATGGTTTCTAAGGGTCAAGCCTGCGGATCGCCACACCTGGGATCAGATCAGTAACATCTTCCTGGAACGGTACCGATCCAACTTAGAGTGGGAAACAAGTCGCGAGGACTTAATCACCACTGAGCAGAAAGCGGATGAAAGCGTCGGAGAATTCTACAAGAGGTGGAGTTGGAAACTCTCCGAGATCATGGAGCCACTCTCCAAGGATGAACAGATGCGGATCTTCAAGTCCTGCTTAAGACCGTCCATCAGAACTCTCATCAGTCATCATTTCTTCCCAGATCTCCGGGCCATGGTCAATGCCGGCTCACAGTTCGAGAAGGATCTCAAGGAAAAGTTGGCTACTGCACAGCCATACAGATACCGATCAGCAGTTGCATTCAATCCCGCACCGGCCCCCGGCAAAGGGAAAGATACGTCTGTCAACTACATCCATCAGGGACAGCAGTCGGGCAACAGAAACCCAGTCCCGCAAAGCAACAACTCCACTTCGAAGCAGCCTGCCGTACACTTCGACAAGTTGGACATGCCACTGAGCAAGATGCTGGAAGGGTTAATCAAGGAAGGTCTCCTTAAACCCGTTGCAAATTACAAACCCAAGAATCCCGTAGTCAACGCTGACAAGAGCAAGTACTGCGCCTTCCATCAGTATCACGGCCATACCACCGACAACTGCGTGGGGTTACGATACGAAATCCAGAACTTGATAGAGGAAGGAAAATTGGAGCGCCCCCGTGGGCCCAATACAGTCGGAAACCCTTTTCCGAACAACAACAACAGTGTGAATTCCATTGAATGGGTGCCCAAGAAGATTGCCGCAGAGCCAGTTCCTCCGCCTCTTCCAGCCGGGTCCTCATCAAATGTCCACATCAGCTACGATGTTTGTGACTGCTCCGCCTGCCTGGAGTACGAGTCCCAAGACATGGTCCGGAGCAATCCTCCGAGAAAACAGAAGAAGAAGTCCTCTCAACAGAAACTGAGAGAAAGATATGAAGCTGGAGACACCAGTGTGGGTACACTCGGAGAGCCATCCGGGAGGTTCGAATACTACGTACTCTACTCCAGCCAGTCCTCCCTTCCTCCAGGCCATGCAGCTTTAGAGCAGACAGGGGTGGGAAAGCCGAAAAGTCCTGCTGACACCAGAGTTCAGACCTTGGGACACCAGAATACCTCAGATCTTGGTAATCTTACTGCCAGTCAGAAGCCTAACCCCCCGCGGGATCAGCTAAGGTTCAATTTGTCCAGCTTCCGAGCACGGACCGGCAAAGGAAGATCAAAGTCAGCTTGGCACTCGCACTCGATCAACGTGCTAACCAAGGGCGGCAACCGCCACAAACAGCCTCAACACAATCCCGAGGCTCCAGCAAAGGCTTTACCTCGCAAGAGGAAGACAGGAAACGGATGGCTTGATGACTCTCCTTCTCCGGATAGAGACCAGATCTACGATTCCCGACTGTATGGCAGTATGATCACGTTCTGTGACGAAGACCTACCGAGAGATGCCTCGGGGCACAATGAAGCTCTGTACATCACTCTCAAGCTCAACACCATATCACTCCCCGGAGTATTGGTAGACAACGGGTCAGCCGTTAACGTCCTCCCTCTCAGCATGATGCGAGCCCTCCGTATCAACGAAAGCCATCTGATTCCGTCAACCCGGACTATCAAGGCCTACGACAGCACGTCTCGTCCCATCCTGGGGACGGTGACTCTGGAGCTCTGGTTCGAAACCCAAATGGTGCCAGCAAAATTCCACGTGATGGACATTCCATCCGAATTCACAGCTCTGTTGGGACGCCCTTGGCTACATCACATGAAAGCCATAGCTTCCACTCTCCATCAGTGCGTTAAGTTCATTAACCGGCAGGGAGATCTTGAAGTCATCAGAGGGGACAGTTTCCTCATAGGAAACGAAGCTGAGACAGCAGCCAAGCGTGCCCGCAGCCAGGCACCGGGGCTACCTCCTTCAAATCAACCAAGGGACTATCGGGGCAAATCTCATCAGAATCCCTCAGAGTCCGGAGATGCTAACTATGTCAACGTACTCGAGCAGGCAGACCCTGAAGCAGTCCGATACATCAAGTTCAACTGTCGTTTCCAACATTTGGAGGCAGATTGGAAAGAAACACTGAGCATCGCCATGATGCGGGCACATAAACCCCCTGTCTCCAATCGGAGATTCGTCAGCATTCTTCAAACCAACTCTCTGGCCCCGCCAGGCGAAGAGATTTTCGTGATAAAGGTCAACAAGCACCGTCACACTCGTGATGAATGCATGGAAGTCGTATGGGATGTCCTCCATGAGGAACTACCCGCTGCACCCCTCTTCTCCAGTGAAGGGCATGATGTTTTCCTAGCAGCTCCAGCAACGCACCCGGACGCAATACGTCCCTACGTTTGGGTTGAGCCGTCAGACGACGACGAATCAGGACTCTCCGGAGTCGAGGACGCGGCAGACCCGCGGGCAGACCTCTGCATTCACATGCTCGCCGAGGACGGCACCCGTTCCGATCAAGTCACCTACGCCCAGGGCTCCAACACCATGGAAATTGTCAAGCTCAACGTCCAGTACAGGCAGCTATCCGACAATTGGAAGCAACTGGTTGACACGACAAAGAATCCCTCTGATCAAGTGACTGACGACGACTTCGTCAACATCATCTATTCCAGATATCCTGATGATACCAAGGATCCGGTCCTTATTGTCAGATTCTGCAACGCCAAAGTTACCCTCGACGACTGCCTGCTCATGGTAAACGAGGCCCTGGCTAGCCGAGCTCAGAGCTCACCATCACTTCCGAGTACCAGCCCCAGTGGCAACCGGCCCGTGCCGTCAGTCAAGCTTAAAGCCACAAGCGCCGTCAAGGCCAAGGGCAACAGCGAAGGAGACAAAGCTCCTCACCCTGTCACGAATCAGATCAACCTCGGGAACGCTTCCGGCAGCCACCCCGAAAACATCTGTGAAGGTCTTCCCCGCAAGACAGAGTCAGCTTCCAACGTAGGAAATGACCACCTCAGCATCAACATGCTCCAGTTTGATTCTGCTCCCAGTCGTCACGGTCACGGATTCAGACATCCCGCCAGCAGACTACTAGCTCTGATAGACTTGGCGATCGAGCGAGATCACGAGACTGTCAACATTGCAGAGTTCAACACTCCCGTGTGTTCAATCAAGCAGATATGGGCAAACTTCTTGGTAACCGAGATCAAGGAAGGCCGCATGGAATGTCCCAGTCCGACTTCCTTCGTCAACATCATCCAAGTGTTTCCGCCATTCGGAGATTTGGATGTGATCACAGCTCTGGACACTAGCCGACGGTGCATACCTACGGAGAATGTTTAGCTCTCGCAAGGAAGGCCCTCATGGAACTAGCCGCTCAAGAAAACCGTCTCTCGGGACGAAAACCAAGCTCAAAAGACCGACAGGGACCGAGCCCTTAAAGTGTCACAAGCAGCCTTCAGACGTAAAGCTAGAGGCCACTCTAGACCAATTCGACCTCAGGGGTTTTGCTCACGGAAACTTCCTCGACTACCGTCTGTTCTCATCCAACCCTCTCGCCAAGAGGGTGGTCAACGGTCCCGATGACCTAGGAGATGGAATGGCACGGCAGAACAAATCAGCCGCTTACCTCCCCGAGGAAAGCAAGTTCTCTCGTGAAGCGACGACGAAGACGATGAAACCATTCTCTTCCAAGCCGGGCATGAGGTCAACAAAACCGGAATCCCAAGGGTCCCGGGAGGATGGAAACGGATCATTTCCGCACTCGAACTCAAAGGCCAACTTAGGGAGGAAGGTCTATTAAAAAACAAGAGGAAGATGGAAATTCGTCTCGAGCAACTACTCAGGGAAATTCCAGATCGAGGCATTCGTTTACGTAAACGATCAACTGGGACAAAGAACCAGTCACATGGGCAGATGTTCGGGAAGCCGTGTACTCACCTTCCGACATACCCGCCACTCAGATAAAACAGAAGGGAAAACTCTCCCCGATGGAGGTTTACCTAGACTGCTGCACGCAGTTCAAAGAAGCACTGGCCATTCTCACATGGGAAGAAACGCAAGCACTAACTCTCGACGCAGCTCCGCCGCAAGAAGGTTGATCTGGGCCAAGAGCGGAGGAAAATTAGCAAACCACGAGTATCGCTGCACCCAACTCCGTAATGCCCCGAGTATGCTCAAGAAGAAGGAAAGGAGCGCGGTATACCGTGAAGAGATCAAGGAGACTGTTCGCTTGAGCCAGAACTCTCCAAACTCCCCGAGGGTCAAGCAACGCACAGCTTCAGTAACCACTCTGTGCACTTACGTTCGAACAAACTGCGGCAATCGCAAACTACCTCCCGCGGAGGCACCCAAGCGCATCCCGGGACGTAATCCGTCAAGCCGCCGAAGCTCCCGTGAATACGTCTACAGCCAATGAGTTGAGGGAAGACATATGGCCCTACGCTACGAGGAATCCTCCTCTAACTATGGCTCAACTCGTAGCGGCCTGTTCGTAAGGAACCAAACCCGATGTCGCCGTTCTAACCCGATCGGGTCAAATCCATGCATTACCACCTAAGGCCACCAAAAGCCGACGGAGCGTAACCGCAACCCGGCCCGCCCGAAGACGCAAGTTCCCCGAAAGAGGACCCGATCCTCACTCACCAAGCAGACTGTGCGAACATTTCCCTTCGTCCCCGCTCACATCCTCTTATCCTCACAAGCTCAAGCTAGAGGAAAGCCCGGCCCGTACCATGGTCCCCGTGGACGCAACCCCGCACGAAGTCATTCGATGATCGGCAACATCCACTACGGCAACATTATCACCTTCACAGCATTTGGACCTTCCAAAATTTGGGGCCGATCACAATGAGCCACTCTACATCACACCCACTGGACGAGCGTCGCCTTCCCTGCGTGTTGGTAGACGGAGGTTCTGGAATGAATGTCTTGCCCGCCAAGATGATGGACCTGCTTGACATCAAGCCCACAGATCTGAAGCCTTCAGTCCACACTGTCAAGGCCTACGACTCCACTTCCCGCACAGTTCTCAGGGTTGCTACTCTTAACATCTGGTTCGGCAAGTGGATGATTCCCACCGAATTCTAAGTGTTGGACATTCCAATCACTTTCACAGCCATCCTGGGACGTCCCTGGCTGCATCAAATCAATGGCGTGGCATCCACCCTTCATCAGTGCCTCAAGTTCATGCAAGGCAACGAGCTAACCATACGCCTACGGCGACAGCCACCACCGAGGGGACCAGCACCAACGACATTCCAGTGTTAGAAATCAAGCATAATGACGACATGGCATTAACTAGATTCACTCTAGAGACCTCCAAGATCCAAATATGCAACGTGGACCTTCCACCATTTCAAGACAAGATTCCTCCTGCCATGAAGATGATGAAACTCATGAACTTCATCCTGTGACCGGGCTCGCAAAAGGTTACAAGGCCAACACCAAGTCATCAAGTCAAGGACCACACCACGGTCCAGGGGCTTCGCTACGTGCCAACACCGCCGACATCAAGGAGAACAAAAGGCTCGCCCGCACCAAGGCAAGCAGCTCGCAAAAGGGGAACCTCCGACGGCACACCCAACCTCCGACCTTACAGCTTTCGACCTCGCTCATTACTTCACCAAGGGAACCAACGCAGAACCGAGGGGACCGAACCAACAGGTAACCGAGGGGACCGACAGGGAACCAACAGCTGTAACCGAGGGGACCGACAATGGAACCGACAGCGAACCGAGGGGACCGACAAAGGGAACCGATGAAGATGAGAAAGAAGCAGGGATAGTCGCACCGAGACTACGTAAAGGATGGAAAAGCTAGCACGGACCTCAAGCGTTTCAGAGGACTCAAGGCCAATCCGATAAGGGGAGCGTTCCTCGACATCACAGCTCTACCTCGGACCAACCGCCACCACACCCAAAGACGAGTACACATTCAAGGGAATCCTGCACTTGGAAGAGCAACTCAAGGTACTCTCCATGGGAAACAGATTGTTCGGATCACCGCCGAGGCCACATTCGAGACAAGAGCTCCAAAGCGTAAGGAACCGTAATTCATAGAAGACGCTCTCAAAGGGACCAAATCTACAGAGTCTTTTTGAAGAAGTCATGGAGGTGCCAAACCCGATTGACTCCGGGCTCCGAAAACAAAGATGATCGCCATGATTGGGACAGCAGGCCAAGCCTCTCGATCCCCGCACCCTCATCAAGCATCCAAAGAATGCCATCAAGAATTGGGTAACTTTCACCGACCAAGGGCAAGCCAGCGTAACCGGAAGACAAGCCGGGCCCGCACCCACATCTCCCTAAACCCGGTCTCAAACCCTCTCGAGCCGCCTCGTAAAAGTCCAGCCTTCCGAGTCGTCCAACGGCCTTACGCCGAAGACTATGATAATGTAGCCAACCATGTATTTCCGTTCTCGTTTAATGAAAAGTCTCGACCTTTCTGAGTATCCTCTCATTGCCACTTTAACAACCGATAAGTTAACAAACAACTTAAAAGACGTTAATAACTCAATTGATAAAGAAGCGTACACATTAAACGAACAATACATTAAAGAAGTTCTCGAGCGTGTAGTTGACCAAGAGGACAACCGGCCCAAGCTAACGAAGAGGTTATGACCAAAGTGAACCCGGGGTCGCTGCAAGAGCCTAAAGAGACACAAGGGCGCTTTTCGCCGATGCGTAAAAGAAGCCCCGATAAGCCTCCTCCGGAGTATGTTGACGTGTTCGCCCGGTCATACCAGACATGCCAGACTCGATCCCTCGATCGTGGAGCACGTAATTCCCCGGATCCCGAATCCAAGCCTCGTCAAATGTAAGCCGCGCAAGATCAGGCCAGAATGGTCCTTGCAAGATAAAGAAGAAATTGAGAAAATACTCCGAGTTGGTTTCATCAGAGTGATTGAGTACCCGACTTGGCTCTCTAACATCGTGACGGTCACCAAGGCCAATGGAAAGGTCGATGCCGTGTGGATTTCCTGGATCTCAACAAGGCCAGCCCTAAAGATGATTTCCCACGCCTAACATCGACATGCCGGTCGACACCACGGAAAATTTCGAAGTAAAGTCCTTCGTGGACGGGTTCGCCGGATACAACCGCATCAAAATGTCCGAGGAGGATCAAGCCAAGATCGCTTTCACCACTCCGTGGGGACATACCGCTACACGGCCATGCCGTTCGGTCCGAAGAACGCCGGGGCTACTTACTACCGGCCGCAATGCCTCTCTTCCATGACATGATTCACAAGGAAATCGAAGTATATGTCGACGACATGATCATCCACTCTGCAGGATCGTACATGCAAGACATGACAGATCTCGAGAAAGTTCTTCAAATGTACTCGTAAAACACTCCATGAGATTGAACCTCGCGAAGTGCACCTTCGGCGTCAAGCGCGGCAAGGTACCGGGGTACATGGTTACGTAAAGGGGTATCGAAGCCGATCCCAAGAAAATCAAGGCCATCATCGACATGAAGCCGCCTCAACTGGACGTAAGTGAAAGAGTTTTAAGGGAAGACTTCAAGCACATCGCCCGCTTCATCAACCGCTTGACATCTCTCTCGCGAGCCCATGTTCAAACCGATGAAGAAGAATGCCGACATCAAATGGGACTCCGAGTGCCAAACAAATTTTTGAGAAGATCAAGACCTACTTGGTGAATCCCCCAATTCTTTGCCCGCCACATGAAGACAAGCCACTACTCCCGTATCCGACAAGAATAAACACGTCAATTGGAGCAATGCCGGCACAAGAACGTAAAGATTCCAAGGTTGAGCATGCAATCTACTTCGTAGTTTCCAAGCTTCAAGGAAGTGAACTCACTACTCAAGATTAGAGAAAACTTGTACCGCCTTGGTATGGGTAGTCGGGAAACCGAAACACTACATGCAGCCACATTCTGCTCCCGGTCTCCAAAATGGACCCCGTCCGATATCTCTTTGACAAGCCATCCCCGCCAATGCGACTAGCCAAGTGGTCATTCTTCCCGGCCGAGTTCGACATCAAGTACATGGTCGAAAATCAACAAAGGGCGTAGTAATGGCGTATCACCGGCCGACTTCCCGAGCAAAGGAACCTAAGGGTCCCGATCCGCAATTTCCGGACGACGGAATCTTTTCACTGACAAATAAGAAACCGCCGGCAACTCTTCTTCGATGGGGCAGCCAACAAGAAGGGGAATGGTATTGGAATGCTCCTTGTCGATCCCAAGGACGAGCACACTCCCATAGCCATCAAGTCAATTTTGAAACAACCAACAATGCGCAGAATACGAAGCTCGCGCAAAGTGTCCGGAAGCCGCCTCGAGCGCAACATCTCGTAACCGGATGTATACGGAGACTCAACATTGATCATCAATCAAGTGTCCAACAAATGGAAGACGGTAGATTCTCGCCTCCGTAAGTACCACACGCGTACATGGAGGAGCTCATTGCTCGCTCAAGGACATCTCTTTTCATTATTTGCCAAGAGACAGAAACCGCTTCGCAGACGCCCGGCAACCCTCGCCTCTTGTCGAAATTCCCGATGGAAAAGCAAGAAAACCCTCGTAATAGGCAGACGGGAAACACCCGCCTATTGCCGTGAGATCGAAATAAAAAAGAAACGATCGACGAACCCCGGTACAATCAAATTTACCAAGACTCCAAAACGGAGAAGCTTCCTTCACAAATGAAGATGGAAAATACAAAGAAGGGATCAAAGCCAAAACATGATGGCATTAAAACGCCCGGCATCCCATTTCGTCATTCTGGGGGTATGTTGTACAAGAAGCGCCACCAAGGACCACTCCTTCGTGTGTAAACAAAGAAAAAGCCCGAGCTAATGAACGAAGTTCACAACGGAACCCGCGGTCCGCACATGAACGCCCGAGCATTGACACGCATCATTCTCCGTATGGGATACTATTGGATATCAATGGAAATGCATCGCATCCAGCCGTCCGAAGCCGCGACAAATGTCAATCGGTTCTCCAACCTCAATCACATCCCTCCTCACGAACTCTATTGCATGACTACGCCATGGCCTTTCGCCACATGGGGAATCGACGTCATCGGCAAGATCACTCCACCAGTGGAGCAATGGTCACGAGTTCATTTTAGTCGCAGCCGACTACTTCACCAAACGGGTAGAAGCCGATCATACAAGGTACCGAATTCTAAGAAGGTGGCCGAGTTCATCCGAGAGAACATCATGTGCCGATACGGAGTGCCCAACGAGATCATATCCGACAATGGGACCCACTTCAAGGAGATTGTGACCAACTTCCGACCGACCCGTAGTCACACGTCACAAATCTTCTCCTTACGTACCACAAACCAATGGTGCAAGAGAGGCACCAACAAGACTCTCGCCATGATAATCGAAAGATGACCACCGCAGGTCGGGACCGGCCCGAAAGCTACATCTAGCCCTCTCGGGGATACCGAACATCGCGCCGTAACCGCCACAGGGAGACTCCGTTCGCACTTACCTACGGAATGGAAGCAATGTTACCTGTGGAATTGGAAATTCCATCCCTCCGAGTCCTCTTGGAAAATGGGATCAATGAAGTCGAAGGGCTACAGAGCCGTCACGACTCTAACTTGCTCTACTCGACGAGCGCTTGAAAGCCATGGAACACACTCGAGCCTACCAGCAGCGTAATGGCCCGAGCATTCGACAAGAAAGTCAAGATCCGAGACATCGAGAAGGCGACTTGGTGCTAAAGGAAAAGCCTCCTACGCGTACCAATCCCCTGAAAAGTGGGAGCCTACCTGGATAGGACCATTCGTGGTACAAAGAATCTTCTCCGGAGGAGCCATGAAGTTAGCAGACTTGGACGGGAACCCTTTCGTTAACCCCGTGAACGGAAGCAAGCTCCGCAGATACTTCGTTTGAGGAAGAGCACGAGTCAACTCTCCTTCCCCATACACCGTCCCCTCAGTAAAATTAAAGTGCTAAAAGAGTAATACCCAACTGGATACATTCCCGCTAATGATCCGTAAAAAACAGGGTCGCACTTCTTTTGTCTTTGTTTTTCTCAAATTCACCTAAAAGTGTCGAACTACGGTGACTCCGAGCCCCTTAGTCCAATTGTAAAAGGGGAACGTAGGCAGCCATCATTGGTTCGGTCTAAAAAAAAAATACAATAAGCATCAATTGCTTGTGTTTCAAAAAACTCTTTTCATTTAACCTACAAATTCATTACGGTTAAAACAATCTTTGATGAGTTCAAGCACGGTCAACTCTTGACTCGCTACACGCTAGCAAAACTACAATAAAACATTAATCGCTTAATGTGTCTCGCAATGACAATGGGTGGATACTGACAAGAAGGTCAACCTAGTTTCCCGAACTTGGTCCTTCATCCTTCTTCCCCTTCCCTTTCCCCGGCGAGTGTTCTTCACCTTCACAGGGAATATTCCGTAGTCCTTCTACCTCGGCTCGTGACCCTTCCCGACGCCTCCGTCAAGCCCGTAGCATTCAACGCAGCCTCTTTCCCTAGCTCGTCTCGAGCCGCCTCGCTTCGAGCCATCATGACCGTGCTTTGATTGGCCTCCCGATCGCATTGGCCTCATAGTCGCCCATGTCATTCCCAAGACGATTCCCGTGGTTAGCTCCCGCTTCGGTCCTCCTCAAGGTCGAGCCGTCAAGGTGTCAAGCACTCCAACAGCTCACTCCGTCTCCACAAGATAGCCATCTCGTGTCTCCCCTATACACTCTTCGTACTGCCCGTATATCGCATCGACAGAATGCCCTCTCCGGTGAAAGAGAACCCCTGGCAGAAAGGACGTGTATTGCCACCACCGTGTGAGCAGCAATAGCGTCGAAGGATCTTCCATCGCCAGAGATCCCACCTCAAAGGTAGCAAAGATGAACTAAACCCATCAATGGCACCTCGCTCCACTCGCATCGTCGCAGTAACCAACGATGGAATGTAGAAAGACGTCCGAGACAGCCCCGGCACTCGACAACCAATAGACCCTCCCGAGCGGTCCGACAAGTCTCGTAATCTTCCAGCTGGGAACCCACCATCGCAAGTGATGCGTGCGAGTCTCGGCCATCCAGAGCTCCAACTCACCCGATTGCCCCCTATCACCGTAGGACGTCGAGAGAAGGACCAAGCGTCACAAGACATTGGCACCTCGTGCATCATCTGCAGCCTCTCCTCAACCACATGGTAAGCATAGCGGGACTCCCTCCCCACATGTATCGGCTACCGGCCGCCATCCGACCTATGCCCAGAACGTCTCGCCCAAGACCAACGGCACGATGTCTCCCCGCTCCGCACCGCTCACCAGGTCCAAGACACTATGATGGCACACACCTGTGGACGTGAACGTGAACAGAGTAGCGATCGCGCACAGAGCAAACGCGTCCCACGCAAAGACGCTCCTCGCCCGGCAAATCTATCGGGCAGTCCCGAAATGTCAACATAATCGGCATCAATATCGCATCCCGTATGCTTCTCCAACCGAGATACCAAGCAAAGACACTAGCTTCTCAACAAAGGGCCATGCCACCAAAGATACGGAAGAACTAGTCGCTCCGCCTCAGTCCTCCTAGCACGGCCCGGAAATCTTCAAACGTAGGAGTGATTTCGTTGTACGAAAAGCCGTACACATTCCTCCGTACATCCTGTAAACGAGACGCGGCTCTCAAAAGATCCCAATCCGGCATAAGCTCCTTCAAAGCCCAAACAGATTTCATCCCGTAATGCCTTCGAAAACCCCCTTGTTCTTGCCTCGTGTGGTTCCGTACCCACGACCGGAAAGTTGTCCAAATATCGCTCTTGCATCCGAGACGATAGCTTGGGAAAGGGAGCCATGAAAATGAAGGAAACCTTAGAAATTTGAGAGAATTCACCTAACCGATCGTAGGTGAATGCGCAGCTTCTTAACAAATTGCAAAGCCGAAACCGCAATTTAAAAGACTCGAAATTCACTCTTAGTCCGGCCGGACTTCTTGCAGCTTGACACTGGTCAACTCTGCATCCAATGCTTCCTAAATTGGAAGCAATTCCAAACAACGCCCGTTCATGCCTTATGAATCCGCGTGCCGCCCCGGTTTCATTTAACCAATGTCAATATTCCTTCCGCCCCGGGCTCGTGCAACAGTGCAATTAATTAATTATCAGTGCATATAGGCTTAATTTTTGACCCGTTCAATTTTATATGCATGTTTCATTTTATTTATTTTTGATTAACCTACTTCCTTATTTGCCGAAAATAATAGAAGGTGATCACAGAATAAATGTGCGAAATACAGGTTCCGCCCAACGGGCGCCTTTTTTCAAGTATAGTTCAAATTAAATCGTTCCAGACGATACAAAAAAAAGAGAGAAAGCAGTAAAGAGGACTACTCTGAGTCGTGCTCATCATCCGAGCACTCAACGCACTACTCCGCAGCTGCCGGATCCGTCACAAACAAGAAGTCGCCGAATTCCTCCAAGCGGGAATACGCGAAAGGCCTCCTCGGCATATGCGAACTCAAGGACTCTCCCCTCTCGTTCCCCGAGTGCAAAGGAGGATGAGCTTCAAACCCAGCCGTTCCGCCCGCGAACTGGCCAAATCCCTGTGCAAAGTCCTCCCCACCGCCGTGGGAGCAGGCGAACCTCTCGACCTAGACGGCCTCGGTTCACGAACATCCATGCTCCTCCGGGAAATGCACCGCATGAACGCCACAAGTCTCCTAGCGTAGGCGGTCCACCCGTCCACCAGCCTCATAGCGTCATTGTACGTACGGCCGTACACCCGCGAACCAGAAAGTCATCAAAAGACGAGCGTAAAGTAGAGATGCAACATTTGCAGAATGCTACTATCAAATGCAGAAAATCAAAAAAGGTACTCACCGAAGTATTGGGGTCAACCCTATACCGTGGTCTCGGCTCATCCGGGAGCGGGATCACCAGCCGCCTGCGCGAACCATCCAGCCCCTCGTACGCCAGCCTAGCGCGTGGGAGCGGGAGATCTCGGGGATATCCAGGGCCATCGCCCTCCCTGTGCTGCACCTGTGGGCTCCTCAGCCTCATCCTCAAGAAAGTCTCATAGTCGGCCCCCGCTATGATGTACTCGATATAGAACACGCCCTGTCTATACCTCTCCAACTCCTCCATCGGCATCAACAGAGGATGCTGCATGTGCATAGGAGGATCCACCGGCACCATCGGAAGTGACCCCGGGCCATGCTGACGGGTCACCCTCTCCCCCAGATACATAGCGTCGCAATGAAGTCCCACCAGGAGCTTCCACCGCCGCGTAACCTCGCTAGCAACCTGAACCGCGACAGCGTGGAACCGACTCCACCAAGTCAGCTGGATCCGCTCGGAGAACTCCCGGTTCAGGGCCTGGGACACCTCCTCGTACGTCAGCCGAGTGCCCACTCTCGACGATACCGCCTTCTTTGCCCTCTTCTGCCAAACCAGCATGGCGGGGAACAGGGGTTGATACGCCTCCCTAATGTCCCACTCCTGCGGACTGAACACCTCATAGCACCAGACCTGCCAAGCAAATGGAAAGTTATGTCAGCTACAGAGCAGATACATACGAGTACATAAACGAGACAAGGAAGAGGAAAAGACGTAAACTTACATCCAAAGCATGCGAGAAACAACTCAAGGAATTCTCCTCTCCCCGTGAGAACCTGTCCAGGGAATGATAGAGCTCGGCCAGTCCAGCCTCCCCCCATGCATACCCCCTCACGGCATCCAAATCTGTCAGCGACCCGAGCAGAGGGAAGTGACAGGATGTATCAGAAGTCGGGAACAAAGTCGCCGACAACGCGAACCAAATGAACCCTCAAGCCAGAGCTCCGCGGTCATCCTCGAAAGACCCACCCAAATAATTCGCAATACCCGTCTCGCATGCACTTCCATCGGCTTGTACCGAATGTCTAAGCCCCTGGCATCGGTAATATCAAAACCCAGCAGCTCCGACAACTGCCCCGGGGTATAACTATCCACCCACACCAGCGTGTTCCCCCAGAATGGCAACCCAGTGATAGCGGCAAAGTCAGTGGGAGTCACCGTCGCCTCCCCCCATTTGAAATGGAAAGTGTGGGTCGTATCCCACCAGTACTCGCTCAGAGCCACGTACATGGACTCGGCCCTCTCGCGTACGCAGCCTATCGCAGCTACTGCACTGATAAACCCAGCCAACCCGGAGTCGACCACCAGCTGCCGTGGACTCCTCTCTCCCTCTTGAGCATCGTCCGGGAATAGCTTCCACAGCGCTCGCACTGCCTCAAAGGCACCCCGACTCTTCTGGTTGTGGGTATCAACCGTTCCTCGCCCCTGCAGGTGAACAAGGCAAAAATACTTTAAGCACAGGAGCAACGTCAACAGAATGCACGAACGCATGTCAAAAGGATGCAATGCAGATACAGTTCTCATTCATTTCCTAAAATATTTCCATCATTTCGAAAACTCCGTCAAATCCGGAACTTTCAAAACATTTCGAAAACTCCGTCGAATCCGGAACTTTCAAAGCATTTCGAAAACTCCGTCGAATCCGAAACTTTCAAAACATTTCGAAAACTCCGTCGAATCCGGAACTTTCAAAACATTTCGAAAACTCCGTCGAATCCGGAACTTTCAAAACCCTTCGAAAAATCCGTCGAATCCGGAACTTTCAAAATCTTTTCGAACATTTCGAAAATTTACTCCGTCCTGAATTAAAGTTACTTTAATTTTGGAAAATGCATCTTTACATGGAATTTTGCAACCAAAATTTTTATGTCATCTACCCATAGTGTCAATTGAACTACATCCTAGTCAATTTCGACAAAGGTTCACAGCAAAGTCAAAAGCCCCAATCCGGGCACCAAAATCCCTAACTCATTCCTGGTCAAATTTCTAACATTTAGAGAATGCACATTCTTAAAATTAATGGAATTTGAAGGAAGTTTACCTGTCTCTCGATCCCTCCTTTAGAGTTGTGTTTATCCCTAGCCGGGTAGAACTCCGCCGGATTCAATGGATGAACATTGGTTCGAATGGTCCGAACCAACCGTGTTCTTTCGTCATCGGTCCTTCTGTGGCGAGCCATTGGTTCCCAATCACCTTCCATAGCAATTTTCCTTCACAAATCTGAGCAAACCTCACAATTCAGGGTGCAAAATTTCTCTCTTTTCTCCCCTCTCTCGTCGGAAGTAATGGAGAAAAGGGAATGGTTTGCGTCGGATTTGGAGCTGATTTGAATCTGGTCAAACTCAGTCCAAGTCCGGTCGGACTCTTGCTGCAATTTAAAAAGATTTCTTCCAATTCAGCCCCTCAACTTTGGGCAGTTCCAATTTTACCCCTTTTGGCCCCCAAAAGTGTAAAATCCCCCCCCCCAGTTAGACATTTCTAACATCCTATCCCCCGAGGATAAATTCCCAGTTAGTTTTCACTAACGCTCGTCTCCAGACGTTAAATTCTCAGTTAGTTTTCACTAACGCTCGTCTCCAGACGTTAAATTCCCAGTTAGTTTTCACTAACGCTCGTCTCCAGACGTTAAATTCCCAGTTAGTTTACACTAACGCTCATCTCCAGATGTTAAATTCCCAGTTAGTTTACACTTACGCTCATCTCCAGACGTTAAATTCCCAGTTAGTTTTCACTAACGCTCGTCTCCAGACGTTAAATTCCCAGTTAGTTTTCACTAACGCTCGTCTCCAGACGTTAAATTCTCAGTTAGTTTTCACTAACGCCCATCTCCAGACGTTAAATTCGATTCCCAGTTCACGTTTGACGTTCAAACGCTCAATCATGTCTCCGGACATTCCAGTTACAATTCCGTCTCCAGACGTTAAATTCGATTCCCAGTTGACGTTTGACGTTCAAACGCTCAATCATGTCTCCGGACATTCCAATTACATTTCCGTCTCCAGACGTTAAATTCAATTCCCAATTGACGTTTGACATTCAAACGCTCAACCATGTCTCCGGACATTCCAGTTACAATTCCGTCTCCAGACGTTAAATTCGATTCCCAGTTGACGTTTGACGTTCAAACGCTCAATCATGTCTCCGGACATTCCAGTTACATTTCCGTCTCCCGACGTTAAAATTTCTAGTGGTTTTCACCATCGTTCACTTCCCCGGTCGCCAGTCGTAAGCCCGATCGTCCCACCTCAGCGGCCATCAAGGTAAGCCCGCACAACAATCCCTCTTCGGCCAGTCGTAAGCTCGAACACTCCTCCCCAGCAGGATTCTAAAGAAGAAACGTCGATCCTTCCGTGTTGTTAATAACGCCAGTTTAACACGACCTTTCCCATCATCGTCACCCTATCCCCAGCAGGATAAACCTGGCCGTCGTCGTAAGCCCAGCATCAAGGCACGAACGCCTTCATCTCCGGATAAACGTATCCTCGCAACTCCGGTTTGAGGCGCCACACGCCCTCGTTAGTATAAGCAACTCCGGTTTGAGGCGCCACACGCCCTCGTATATCCAGCAACTCCGGTTTGAGGCGCCACACGCCCTCGAAGGTTTCAGAAGTCCCAGGTTCAGACGCCTCACAATAGTCTCCATTTAGGTCTAGGTACCTCGCAATGGTCTCCATTCAGGTTTAGACGCCTCCCAATAGTCTCCATTCAGGTCCAGGTACCTCGCAATGTTCTCCATTCAGGTTTAGACACCTCCCAACAGTCTCGCTCAGGTCAAGGTCCCCGCGTGCGGCTCCTTGCACATACGAACTACGATCGGCTTGATTCCCGCTCAGGATATGTAGGAATCCTTTCGCTAAGGGTCCAGCCAGCTGACCGCCCAGGTCTCTTCCAAAGTAAGGCATCCCGATTTGGATCCTTATCTTTTTCAACGACCCCACCTCCTTCGGAGGAGACGTCGCTGAGGGGCTAACTGTAAGTACCCAAATCCGGATCGTCAAAATCCGTCAAAAAGTTAACCGGAATCCGTTAACTGGCCCGCTCCAGGTTAATCGGAACCCGTTAAAGCTCCCCGTTGCAAGCCAACGAGACGTCCCGGGACTGCCCCGAGCATCCCAACGTCGAAGCGTACTTGACACACGTCATCGCACGTAAAAGTACGGCTTTCCCTGAAAAATGCACTTTCCGACACTTTCCAGGGGCGTTTCGGACATGTTTCGGACTGTTATTTAAAAAATGGACAAAACCGGGACCCAGGAACGAATTCCCACACATTTGGTGACTCACAGGGACACTTGGCACGCATGCCACCTCCCTCTAGTCACCCTTCAATCAAATTCAAAGTGAAAAGACTAAAATACCCCTGGTATACAGTCTCAGTCCGGCCGGACTTCCTCTGCAGATTTTCAGATATTGCCAGCAAGCCCCTCCAATTTCCAAAGTTTCACAAAACCCCCTGGATTTCAGTCTAAGTCCGGCCGGACTTCTACTGAAAATTCACCTATAAATAGAATTTGTTGTCAAAGCCAAAAGAGAACAAATTTTACTCCAAAAAATCACTCCACCCCACGGCCCAACTGAGTTTCACCCCTCTCGAGCTCCCGTTTTGTCTCGATTCGCGTGAAACTTCCGTATTTCGATCAAATACGCCCCTCACCACTCTGAAACACCGTTCCAAACCAATTTCCGTATCCCGTATACACCTCCCGAGCCAAAGGAGTCAACCCTAGCCATAGGTACAACTCCCTCTCTCTAATCTCTCATTTCGTCTCGATTTATGCGCCAATCGCTACAACCGTTTCGAACCACGTTCTTGAAATGTAGACGCCTCCATCTAACGGAGTCCGATACGTTTTAGCCCCTCGATCCTCTTCTCTTCCCGTAAGAGAAGTAATCATGGGTTAAAACGGCGTTCCGACCCCGTTCCGTTTTACTTTTATGTCATTTACAACTCCAGATTGATCGATCCGTCGATCGTCTTTACTTTTCTGTCATTTACAATTCCGGACCGTTTAATCCGTTGAACGTCCTTTACATTTCATGCAACTTTACAACTCCGAGCCGTTTTGGCTCGTCGATCGTCATTTACAATTTCGAGCCGTTTTGGCTTGTCGATCGTCATTTACGATTCCAGATCGTTTGATTCCGTTGATACTGCATTTAAATACTGTCATTTACAAGTCCGACCCGTTTGGATCGTGATAGTATTTACTTTTCAAAGTCCGAGTCGCAACCCGATTCGTTGATCGCAAAATCATTTAATACGCTTTTTCCCGTAAAAATCGTTAACAATGTAATGCCCGGTTCAAAACCGGAGTTCGTCCTTTGAACTCTCTTTCAAAACGCGCGAAATGACGTTTGGCATCCAAACGCTCATCATCAAACTAAAAGCCGCCATTTGACACTCAAAATCATTTAATACGCTTTTTCCCGTAAAAATCGTTAACAATGACTCGCCCGGTTCAAAAAACCGAAGTTCAACCTTCGAACTCCTTTTCAAACCCAAAATCGACGTTTACCATGCAAACGCTCATTTCAAACTCAAAACCGACGTTTGTCATTCAAATGCTCGTCTTTTCAAACAAAGTCACCTAATCAACGTTTGACATTCAAACCAAGATTAAGCTTGTCATTCAAGCCCCCATTTCAAAACACACACACACACACACACCATTTTCGAGAAAGGTAGAAAGACTCGTCATACGAGGCATTTCGGGTGATCTCATAATACTCTTCCCGAAACGTAACGTGACCTCCGAACCTAACAATCTCTGGTACTCAAAGCTTTTTACTCGTTTTTGCTACCAATAAAAATGACCCCCGTTTTCAAAGCCTTTTCCTAAGTTTTTACTACCAATAAAAATGACACCTTTTTACTAAAGCCGTTTCTCAACGTTTGGGCTCAAAATACAAAACCGCGTGGCGACTACTCATTTTCCTTCCCATGAAGCGAGGTCTCAGACACCAACACCCCGCGAAAGACAACCGCCTTTCGCATCACGCGAAATCCGGGTAATTTCAGCAGGTCATCCTGAGAATGGGCTACTTCTGGATCTCTATAGAGACGGATTGCATCCAGTTCATGAGAAGCTGCGACAAATGTCAGCGCTATTCAAATCTCAACCATTTGCCTCCACACGACCTCTATTGCATGACAACCCCTTGCCCTTTTATTACCTGGGGAATCGACGTCATCGACTAAGTTAATCTACCAGGAAGCAACGGTCACGAGTTCGTCGACTTCACCAAATGGGTCGAGGCCAAGTCTTACAAAGTCCTCAATTTCAAAAAGGTAGCCCTCTTTATTAAAGAAAATATCATGTGCAGATACGGATTTCCAGATAGATTGTTGACAGAGTTCAAAATAACTCATCACAAGTCCTCCCCTTATCGGCCCCAAACCAACGGTGCTGTTGAAGCGGCAAACAAGACTCTAGAAAACATCATCAGAAAGATGGCCGTCTGAGGCAGAGATTGGCCAGACAAGCTCCACCTTGCCCTCTGGGATACAGGACATCTGTCAGAACTGCCACCGGGGAAACGCCATTTGCCCTCACTTACGGAATGGAGGCCGTACTTCCTATCGAATTGGAAATTCCCCCGCTTCGCGTGTTGTTGGAAAATCAGGTCAACGAAGTCGAGTGGCTCCAGAGTCACCACGATGAGTTGGCCTGCTAGATGAACGTCGTCTGAAAGCCATGGAGCACACCCGGGTCTACCAAGCAAGAATGACCAAGGCCTTTTACAAGAAGGTGAAACATCGGGACATCCGAGAAGGCAACCTCGTGTTAAAAGAGAAGCCTCCAAACCATGCCAATTCACTTGGCAAATGGGAGCCCGCCTGCATCGGACCCTATGTAGTTCAGAAGACCTTTTCTGGAGGATCCATGCAGCTCGCAGACCTAGATGGAAATCCCTTTGTGCATCCAGTGAACGGAGACAAGCTCCGCAGATACTATGCCTGAAGATCGAGTCATTTCCCCCGAAAGTGCCAAAAGAGTAATACCCAATTAGGTCAAAAACCCGAAAGGGCGGCCTAGGTAAAAAACAGGGTCGCACTTCTCTTTACCCCCTCTAAAGAAAAAAGAGATAAAAAGCTCAAGCTTCATAAAAAAAATAGAAACTCAAGCTTCTTCAAAAAAAAAAGAGTGCTAAAAGAGTAATACCCAACTAGCTTGAAAAACCCGAAAGGACAGCCTAGGTAAAAAACAGGGTTGCACCTCTCTCGTCCCTCTCTCTACCTTCCCTTTCTAAAAAAAACAACAACAACTCATAGGGTCGAACTACGGAGACCTGAGCCCCTTAGTCCACTTGTAAGAGGGGAACGTAGGCAGCCGAAAACGGTTCGGTCTAAAACACAAAATAAACATCAAATTTTGTCATCAATACAATGATCACCTCGTATCAGCGTCTCGAAAAACTCTAATGCAATTCACTTATTCATTACAGTTAAAAACTTCTTGATGAGTTCAAGCCCGGTCTACTCTTAAACTCACAACTGCGCTAAAAGAAAAGACATTAAAATACATAACTAAAAACTAATGTGTCTGCAAGGGCGATCAATGGATACTCAAGGGTCTAGCCACTAGTGCCAGCATCTCCCTCTGTCCTCCTCCGTCTCCTCCCGCCATGCCTTGTATTCTTCCTAGGCACGGGAATGATGTCCGTCCTCCTCCTCCCTAGCTCCGGCATAGGGGCTGGGTCCATCAAGCCTGCCTCTATCAGAGCTCTGGTCGCCTGGGCCTCGTCTCTGATCTCCTGCCTCCTGGGTAGCGTCATGGGAACCCTGTCCCTCTGTCGTTCCACTCTCATCTCGTAGTCGAACATGTCATCTCCACTCCTGTTAGATGGGCTGGCCCTCGCCTCAGCTCTCCTTAAAACTAAAATAGGGACATCTTTCGGTCCCACTATGGCCTCATGCCTCCTCATAAGAGCCACCTGAGTCTCCCCCATGTGTCCCTCGTACCAATCCAAGTACCAAGTCGACAGATAAATGCGCTCCGGACGCCTGAGAAGGACCATAGGAGGAAAAGCATGATACCTCCATGCTCAGGAAAAGAAGGGAAATATAGATGGATCATCCATAGAGACAGACATCACCACCCGGGTGGCAATATCATTGCAGCCCTCCAACGGTACCTGCTCCATCCCAAACTGCCTGAGAACTAAAGCTGGAATGTAGAAGGTAGACCAACTAAGCATGACTACCTGAGATCCCTCCTGGATCTGCCAGTGCGGAATCCACCATCGGATGTCCTGGGTACGACGCTGAGCCATCTAGCGCTCCCACGAGGCCTGATCCTCGATCTCAATTGTAACTCCCCTCCTGGCAAAAGTCCATGGCTTGAATGCAATAGGAGCCTCCTCCAGGACCCCTCGCCTCTCCATCAGCCACATTGATAATAGGAACGGGCTTCCCCCATGCATGTACCGCTTCCTGGCAGCCAACCGATCAATGGCATGAAGGGTCTCTCCCAAGATCAAGGGAACTATGTCCCGACCCGATCGGCAGTGCACAACGACGTCTAACAGAGACCGGTGGCACATCCCAAAGGAACAAACCATAAACAGGGACTCGATCGCACAAAGAGCAAAGGAATCCCAATAACAATCACCAACAATGCCCAAGCCCCTAAACCTATTCGGGAGACCAGAAATGTCAAAATAGTGATGTCCTCGAATCATACCTTAGGCTTCCTCTGGAGGAATTTGAAGGAAACTGGACAATTTGTAGGCAAAATACATCCCTCCGGGTAAGGGAAGTGCAACCTCCTCCACCTCAGGCCCTCCAAGCAACACCCTGAAATCCTCAATGGTGGGAACCAATTCGTTGTAGGAGAAGCAAAATACATGTCTCCGAGTGTCCCAGAACGCAGCAGAAGCCCTCATCAAGTCGTAATCCGGAACAAGCTCTTTGAGAGACCATAAGGACTTGATCTTGTACCTCTCTTCGAAGAAAGCCCTATTCTCGTGCATGATCTCCCTAGACCATTCCTTGAACTTGTCAAAGAAGATCATTTGCAATTCTTTTGGCAATTTAGGAGAAATTTTCATGATTTCCATGGCTTCTTATGGTTTTGGGTCGTGGCTTCAGAAAGAACAGGGAAGAAGATGAAGTTGAGTGGTGAAAGCCAAGCCTGAGGTGAAATTTAAATAACCCTGCCAGGTGCTGCCATTGTCCGCATGGATGTGATTGCAGCCTCAATCTCATCCACGCAGATAAGATTGTTCCCCAGTCCAAAAACTTTCTTGACAACCATGAAATCTGCTTGCCCAATGGAGGAAATCCTTCCCCAAACGGCCAAACATGAGAATATGCTTATTCCCCATGATTTTCATTCAAAATCCTCACAAAGATCCCTCTTTTGTCCCATAAAACACAAAATCGGGCTCATGGAACTTGCATTCAGTACAGAATTAACAAAATAAAAAATATGTACAAAAATACTTAACAAAATAAAGTCCCAATTATTTTCAGAAAATCCCTTTTAAAACACACACACACACACACACACACACAACAAAAATTTTTAAGTGAGGAAGACTCATCGTACGAGGCATTCCGTGTGAACACTAATGTTCTTCCCGTAATGTAACGTGACCTCCGAACTCATTTTCTCTAAATATTGGGTATTTTTCAAAGTTTTGGCCCTTAAACTAAAAACGGCGTGGCGACTCCGAAAACATTGATTTTTTCCAAAACAATTCTGAAAAAGAGGAAAAAGGAAAAAAACAAAATCGCGGATGCACATCATCACATGTTGTCCCAAACAGCCCATCCTAGCCCGTGTAATCCGTGCACTCTTTGTGTCACACTTTGTCCAAGACCCCGATTGGTTTTTGGTTTAGTATGTGTCATGAAGCCTAAGTGTATGCTTTTACGCCGATCTCCCTCACAAGTCAAACTTAAAAGTCGAGATCGAAGGTCGTTCCCGACCTGAAGTCTTAGCTTTTCAGCCTTGACTTTGACGCGGAGACACGCTAAAATCATACCTGAAGGTTCAATGTGACACCGTGTCATCAAACCCTCAACGTATGCACCATGCCATGCCACAGCTTGGCCAACGCTAAAATCTAAGGCCCCTCGCGCAAGCGAGTCAGGAGAGGTCATGCCGAAATTTCAGCACGATTTCTGCCTTAACTTAAGGGCGTTGACTTCGACCGTGATCCACATGTCACATACGTTGAAAGTTTACATGACCAGCTAGCCTTAAGTTTACTTTTTCCTTTATCGGTGGAACTCGCTTGCCTTATAGGACCCTCGCTCGGGATTGTCCGTCCCGGGAAGACGATTTATAGGTGAAAAACGAGGGGCTTATAAACGTAGTGACGAGATCCACTGATTCGAGCCCTAGGTTAGTTGCGAAAAAGAAGACACGATCTTTTCCAACCGATTAGGACTCTGAGAAAATGCGTTTTAAGTAAACATTAATCGGTAACTGCACATTGCACAAGCCCGAAACCCTGAGCCAAATACCCTTTTCGAAGCCTAAACCCTACCTTTCGTTCCCTGCAGCGAGCAGAAAGTGGTTCAGAATTCTGGGTCAGCGCCTCGCCAGAATTGCAGTTACGGCCGCATCAGACAGTTCTTCGGTTCCCTCAGTTCCTTCAGCCAGACTTTCCGACATGTCAAGCTCACCGAGAAATCGTGACGGGAACGGAACCCCGCCACCGGTAACAGATATGACACTGGAAGAAGCCATCCGAGCCTGTGAGGTTCACAAAAGGCAGAAAGAAGATCAGCAGAATTTCGTGGTACAGCTTGTGAATGAGCGAGGTATAGCAGCTATCCCCCAACCAGACGGTACTTTTGTCCTGATCGAGGACGAAGAGCCCTCTCGATCAACTCCTCAAACCTTCAACCAGGTTCCTCCCCCGCCAAGTTACGGGATTCCTTCGAGCCAAGGAAACAGCCGACCAAGGCTCCATGTTGCCACCTCAAGGCACCCCCATCATATACGGCCAAGCCAGTACTACTCCCATCAGTCAGTACAACCAGCGCACCGCTGGACCATCTCAAACAGATGTCAATATCCTCTAATACCCTCTCAGGTTCAACCCATTGCCTATACACGAACCTCAAAACACCGGGGACAAACTCCAATACAGTCCAGAAAAGGCCGTCATATATTCACATATATCAAGCCTCCCACCTCCAATTACTGTCGCTCATATGGCAGCACCCAGCACCGAGCCTCAAAGTCCACCACTAGACCCCGCCTTGGCCTGGATGGCCGAACAAATGAAAGACTTGAAAGCCAGCATAGGCAGCTCAAAGCAAGAAACGCTCAAATCTACAGATCCGGGAATGGTCACGCCTCTCCCTGCTAAGTTCAGAATGCCAGAAATGGACCGATTCGATGGAACCGAATGTCTACAGACGTATGTTGACACCGACATTCTCGGCATGAGAGCAAAAGGAGCAACCCTCCAGCAAATGGCCGATCATTTCCAACATACTCTCAAGAGTTCAGCGCTATGGTGGTTCCTAAGGGTCAAGCCTGCAGATCGCCATACCTGGGATTAGATCAGTAATATCTTCTTGGAGTGGTACAGATCCAACCCGGAGTGGGAAACAAGTCGTGAGGATTTAATCACCACCGAGCAGACAGCAGATGAAAGCGTTAGAGAATTCTACAAGAGGTGGAGTTGGAAGCTCTCCGAAATCATGGAGCCACTCTCCAAAGACGAACAGATGCGGATCTTCAAGTCCTACTTGAGGTCGTCCATCAGAACGCTCATCAGCCATCACTTCTTCCCAGATCTCCGAGCCATGGTTAATGTCGGCTCACAATTCGAAAAGGATCTCAAGGAAAAGCTGGCTATAGTACAGCTGTACAGATACAGATCAGCGGCTACATTCAATCCTGCACCGGCCCCCGGCTAGGGAAAGATACGTCTGTCAACTACATCTATCAGGGTCAACAGTCAAGCAACAGAAACCCGGCCCCGCAAAGCAACAACTCCTCCACGAAGCAACCTTCCATACACTTCGACAAGTTGGATATGCCTCTGAGTAAGATGCTGGAAGGGTTGATCAAAGAAGGCCTCCTCAGGCCCGTTGAAAACTACAAACCCATAAATCCCGTAGTCAATGCTGACAAAAGCAAATAATGCGCCTTCCACCAATATCACGGGCACACAACTGACAGCTACCTGGGATTACGGTATGAGATCCAGAATAATATAGAGGAGGGAAAGTTGGAGCGTCCCCGTGGACCTAATACAGTCGGAAACCCTTTTCCGAACAACAACAGTATAAACTCCATCGAGTGGGTGCCAAAGAAGGTTGCCGCAGAGCCAGTCTCTCCGCCTCTTCCAGCCTGGTCTTCATCAGACGTTCACATTTGTTACGATGTTTATGACTGCACTGAATGCCTTGAGTACGAGTTCCAGGACATGATCAGGGGCGATTCCCCCAGAAAGCAGAAGAGGCAGTCTTCTCAGCAAAAATTGAAGGAAAGGTATGAAGCCGGAGACACCAGCGTGGGTACACTCGGAGAGCCATCCGGGAAGTTCAATTACTATGTACTCTACTCCAGCAAGTCCTATCTCCCTTCAAGTAGCACAGCTTCAGAGCAGATAGGGGTGGGAAAGCCGAAACATCCTGCTGACACCAAAGCTCAGACTTCAGGACACCGGAATACCTCAAACCTTGGCAACCTAACTTCCAACCAGAAGCCTAATCCCCCACAGGATCAGCCAAGATTAAACCTGCCCAACTTTAGAGCACGGGGCGTAAAGGAAAGTCAAAGTCAACTTGGCACTCGCACTCGATTAATGTGCTGACCAAGGGCGGTCACCGCCACAAGCTACCTCGACACAATCCCGAGGCACCACCAAAAGCTTTGCCTCTCAAGAGAAAGATAGGAAATGGATGGCTCAATGATTCTCGCTCTCCGAAAAGAGATTAGATCGACGATTCTAGACTGTATGGCAGCATGCTCACCTTCTGTGATAAAGACCTACTGAAAGGGGCCTCGGGGCACAATGAAGCTTTGTACATCACTATCCGGCTCAACACTCCCTCCCTCCCTGGGGTACTGGTAGACAATGGATCAGTAGTCAACGTCCTTCCCCTTAGCATGATGCAAGCCCTACGCATCGATGAAGGCCATATGATCCTATCTGCCCGAACTATAAAAACCTACGACAGCATGTCTCGTCCCATTCTAGGGACGGTGACTCTGGAGCTCTGGTTCGAAACGCAAATGGTGCCAGCAAAATTCCACGTGATGGACATTTCGTCTGAATTTACAGCTCTGTTGGGACGCCCATGGCTAGACCACATGAAGGCCATCGCCTCCACTCCCCATCAGTGTGTCAAGTTCATAAATTGACAAGGAGATCTCAAGGTCATCAGAGGGGACAGTTTCCTCATAGGGAATGAAGCCGAAATGCCAATTAAGCGTGCCCGCAGCCAGGCACCGGGGTTACCTCATGCAAGCTGACCAAAGGACAACCATGGCAAATCTCATCAGAATCCCTCAGAGTCCGGAGGTGCTAACTGTTGGGCCCTACATTTTCAGTCAACATGTTTTGCAACTTACGCCTAAACAACTTGGTACTAACAACTTGGGTTGTTCTGTTTACGACTTGGTTTTTACAGGTTGGGACGCATAACGCTTTTCCTATTTTATAGGGAACGTGCCAAAGACCAGTTCAACCACGATTCTTCAGCAAGCCAACGATTATCTCTTTCCCAACGGATGAGTGCGGATAAATCTCTAAGGATAAACCTCAATTCCGAGTTTGTAGGCCCTCATTGTTATTTAGTTTTATTCTTGAGGTATAAAAGGGAACATACACTGTAAATTCACACACGCATTACACTAGCCTAAGCTCCCTTTTGATACGCTCTTAGCATTGTAATCTCAGGAAAATTCTTAGTAAACTTTCGGTCAAGGCAGGAGCCACATCCTCCCGGGGTTTTATGCCGGCGAACAAGTTGTTCAAGGGCTTTCCCTAGTCAACAAATGTCTTGTGTCCATTTCTATTCGACTTGATAGTCATTGTACCTAGATTCATATCACTTTAGTCACTTTTCCCATCATACAAATCTAATTGTTGAAATTTGACCAAAACAATTTGGCGCCGACTGTGGGAAACTTTGATTATCTAAGTAGAAATGGTTAATCCATCTTCCAGCAGTCAGAGTCGGCCGCTTCCTGTTTCCAATGCCCAAGGCAACCCTCCTCCAAGTGCAGAAGCTGTCAACTTGGAGATAATGTCCAACATGGCGGACATGATGAGGAAAATAGGCGATCGGTTGGATGATCAGGAGCGTACGAATACAATGATCTTCAATGCCATTGATAGTCTGCGTAAAGGGAAGCAAGCGGAGACTCAAGTATCCACTCCATTTTCACCTTTACTTCCTAGATCTTTGTTTGGTGCAGGTACAGGACCAAGCCATGTTGGAGATATCCCGATGTCCAACACCTTGCCGCCAGAAAGCACGATTGTGACATCCGTTCCAATTGAGCAACCAAGATTCGGCCTATCGCCTAGCCAATCCGCGCTATCATCTTGCTACACTTATGCTACACCCTCGGTGGGGCAAACAGAAGTTTCTTTAATGCTTTCGATACTTTTGCACCTCAAGTTAATAATGCTCCTCTTTTCGCAGAAAATCAACTTGTTAAGGAAATGCAAACCATTAAGGAGTTACTCCGAAGCGTGCCTGGAGTCAACTTGCCATATCACCAAGTCTCTCCAACTTGCTACAACGAGTCTCGTTTGTGCCAGCGATAGCCAGTGTGGAGATCCCGAAGAAGTTCTCGACCTCATATGAAGAAGTATGACGGAAGTACCGATCCAGCAGAGCACGTGTTGCTGTATCAAGAGTCAATGGATATCATAAGTATCCCTCCTATGTTTAAAGAAGCATGTTTTTGCAGGGGCTTTGGCTCAACCTTGTCAGGACCGGCCTTAAAATGGCTAACAGGGCTTCCTCTCAACTCTATTTCATCTTATGCTCAACTTGTCAATATGTTCATTAATCAGTTTTCATGCAACAGGGCATTTGACAAGTTGACTAGTGATCTTTATAGAATTGTACAACAGCCTAATGAAAGTCTCAAAGAGTATTTGCACAGGTTCAATAAGGAGGCAGTGACCATACCCAACTTGGACGTGTCCACAGCAACGGAGGCATTCCGCATAGGCTTGAAGAAGAGCTCATTGTTTTACAACGAGTTGGTGATGACCCCTGCGAAACAACTTGAAGAAATCAGAACCAGGGCCTTGCCTTACATCCGATTGGAGGAAGATAGCTTGGCAATGGGGAAATCAACTGGGAGGACTCCTACTCCTCTATTTGAACCCTCTGACAGACGATCGGACTCCCATCACCCTAAGTCCAACAGGGCAAACCCCCTGTTAAAACTGAACCTTCTAGAATTCATGTTGTAGATGATGATCAGGAAGGTGATGATAATGATTATCCACAAATCTCTGAATACTGCTTTTCTGTGGACATTGCAGGAATCTTATGCGCCATGGGAAATCTTGGAGATAAAGCGAGATGGCCTAAGAAGAATGACTAGTCAACGACTTGGAAGGACAAGTCCAAGTGGTGCGCATTTCATGAAGATTTCGGGCATACCACCGAGAACTGTTTCGCTTTGAGGAAGGAGATTGCTCATTTGTTGTCCAAGGGTCTTCTCAAGGATTTGTTGGGCAAGAAGAGGGTCAGGAGTGAGTCCAAAGAACCTGGTTCAGAGGAGCAATCTAGGCCCGAGAAAGTTGCACCCCCTCCGGCCACCAAGGTAGTGAATGTCATTTCTGGTGGGTCCCATATTTGTGGCACGACTTACTCTGCTGCCAAGCGTCATGCCAAGAGCTCTAAAGAAGATCAATCAGAATTGCCTGCGAGGCACCGTGACTTCACAGATGGTCACATCATCTCATTTGAAGATGAAGATAAAGATAACACCTTGGACCCTCATCATGATGGTCTAGTTGTTCAGATGCAGATTGCCAACTGTGTAGTCAAGCGAATCCTGATCGACGGTGGTAGCTCGGTCAACATTATCTTTACTCATGCTCTTGAAGATATGGGCATTCCTTTGTCCGAAGTTGTGAAAAACTCATCCGTACTGGTAGGGTTCAGTGGTGAGGTGAAACAGACGGTGGGAGAGATCAAGTTGCCCATCTATCTAGAGGGTATGAATTCCATGGAAAGGTTTTGTGTGATTGAATGTCTTTCCTCGTACAACGTTATATTGGGAAGACCTTGGATCCACAACATGAAGGCTGTACCATCAACTTACCATCAATGCGTCAAGTTTCCAACACCTTGGGGCGTTGCCAAGTTGAAGGGGAACCAGCAAGTCTCTAAGGAATGTTACAAGGTCAACATGAAAGCGAGTTCAGTCCCTCGGCAAGCATAGCAATTAAAGAAAAAGGCCCTGGATGTTCTTGAAGCAGTGGAGCATGATACGAAGAGCGTTCCTGTTGATGCTTCGAATCCTGAGGCCCAAGTACAAGTTGGGGTAGACCTACCCTCCGAGATTGAGGAGGAGCTGATTGAGTTCTGAAAAGTCGGAAATCTTTGCTTTGCTTGGAAGCATGAAGACATGACAGGGATAAGCAAGGATATTATTACTCACAAATTGAACATTGACCCAACCATCCGTCCTGTCCATCAGAAAAGGAGGAAGTTTGCCCAAGAAAGGAATCAGATCATAAAGGCTGAAGTTGAAAGGCTGCTGAAGTCCAAGATGATCAGAGAAGTTCAGTACCCAAGATGGTTGGCTAACGTTGTAGTGGTGGAGAAGAAGAATGGCAAGTGGCGGGTATGCGTGGACTTCACCGACTTGAACAAGGCCTGTCCGAAGGATCCATTCCCTCTCCCTCATATTGATTCTCTTGTTGATGAGACAGCTGGCCACGACATCTTGACGTTCATGGATGCATCTTCCGGGTATCAACAAATTCAAATGGAACCTTCGGACCAAGAAGATACAGCATTCATGACTCCGGAAGGTATATATTGTTATATTTCTATGCCGTTTGGTCTTAAAAATGCAGGGGCAACCTACCAAAGGTTGGTAAACAAGATGTTCAAAGATCAACTTGGCAAGACGATGGAGGTCTACATAGACGACATGGTGGTCAAATCCAAGCACATTGAGGATCATGTTGAGCACCTTGCTGAGGCATTCAACATCTTGAAAGCTTTCAACATGAAGCTCAATCCGGCGAAGTGCAACTTCGGAGTTAGAGCAGGCAAATTCTTGGGATATATGGTAACCAAGAGGGGAATCGAAGCAAGTCCCGAACAAATCAAAGCCATTCTCAACTTGGAATCCCCTAAAAATATCAAGGACGTACAAAGGTTAACAGGTAGAGTAGCTGCTTTGAATAGATTTATATCCAAATCATCTGATAAGTGCAGGTTATTCTATGAAGTCTTGAGAAAAAACAAACTCTTTCAATGGACCGACCAACATGAGGCAGCTTTCAAACAACTTAAAGAATATTTGATGACGTCACCCCTACTCGCTAAACCCGAACATGGTGAGCCTCTTTATTTATATTTAGCCGTGTCTCTGAACTCACATTAGTGCAAAGATTAGTGAAGGAAATCCAAGGTGAGCAACATCCTGTTTACTATGTGAGTAAGTCTTTATTAGATGCCGAAACAAGGTACTCTCATCTTGAAAAATTAATATTAGCCTTAACTACTGCCGCTACCAAACTGCGTCATTATTTTGAAACACATTCCATAACTGTTAGGACTAACTATCCTATGAGAAATGTGTTGAGAACTCCAGAGATGTCAGGTAGATTGGCCAAGTGGTCCGTCAAGTTGAGCACGTATGACATATCATACGAGCCAAGAACAGCCATCAAATCGCAGGCCCTAGCCGATTTCGTAGCCGACTTCACCCAAGTTTACTACCCGAGGTAGAACTGGAAGTGCAGCAACTTGAAGGTAAAACTATTCCTAGATTTTGGACACTATTTACAGATGGAGCCTCAAATTCCAAGGGAATTGGCTTGGGAATAGTCCTAAAATCCCCTCAAGGTGATATCATACCTCAAGCTGTATCTTGTGAATTTAATGCAACGAATAATGAAGCTGAGTATGAAGCCCTAATCATGGGTTTAACTACAGCTTTAAGTTTGAACATAACACATTTAAATGTATTTGTTGACTCTCAATTACTAGCTAACCAGTTTAATGGCAGTTATATGGCGAAGCATTCCAAGATGACTCTGTACCTCCAACATGTTAAAGCACTAGCTTCGAGATTTTTATCATTCTCTTTGGAACAGGTCCCTAGAGAAGAGAATGCAGAGGCAGACGCCTTGGCCAACTTGGGTTCAACTTGCAAATCAATGTTACATACTAATATCCCCATTATTTATGTTAAGTACCCAGTGATAGACCAAGTTGAAGAAACTCAAGTGGTCCTTCCACCTACTGGGGCACAAGATGCTAAGCCTTCTTGGACCCAACCTGTCATCGAGTTCCTTCAACTTGGAACTATTCCTCCCGATGTTAAAAATGTTAGATCATTTAAGATTCGAACTTCAACTTTCGTGTTAATAGATAATGTGCTGTTCAAGAAATCTTTTGCAGGGCATTACTTGAGATGTGTCGATAATGAGCAAGTTGAACTGGTACTTAAGGAAATCCATGAAGGAATATGTGGGAACCATTCTGGAGGAAAGGCACTTGCATCAAAGGCCCTCAGAACGGGATATTACTGGCCAACCATGCGTCAAGATGCCATGAACTATGTGCAGAAATGTGACGCCTGCCAAAGACATAGCAACATCTTGCATCAACCTGCCGAACCTCTACATCCTATAGTCTCATCTTGGCCTTTCATGCAGTGGGGCATGGATATTGTAGGCAAGTTGCCCAAAGCTCCAGGAGGCAAAGTATTCATGTTGGCTCTAACCGATTATTTCTCGAAATGGATCGAGGCAGAAGCTTATGTGCAAGTAAGGGATAAAGAGGTAATTTCATTTTTAAAGAAAAATATCATTAGCAGGTTTGGTGTACCATCAAAGATTGTATGTGACAACGGGTCACAGTTCATAAGTAAAAAGACCAGGGATTTTTGTGCTCGCTGGGGCATCAAGTTAATCATGTCCACACCTGTCCACCCTCAAGCCAACGGCCAAGCTGAATCAAGCAACAAGTTGATCATCAACAACTTGAAGAAGCGTCTAGACCAGAAGAAGGGGAAATGGGTTGAAGAATTACCACTTGTGCTATGGGCAGATAGAACTACTTCTAAAGGAGCCACAGGTAGGACTCCCTATTCTTTAGTATTCTGAGTCGAAGCTGTGATTCCAGTTGAAGCAACAGTCCCCACGGCAAGGTATGGCTTATTGACTCAAGATGAAAATAACCTTTTGCTAACTCAAGATTTAGATACAATTGATGAGATCAGGGATTTAGCCAAGATAAGGATGGCAGCTTATCAGCAGCGAATTTCTAGGTCTTACAACAAGAATGTCAGAGTTAGAAGGTTCCAGGTTGGTGATTTAGTTTTGAGAAAAGTATTTCAAAATACAAGAGAATTGAATGCAGGTAAGCTCGCTCCCAAGTGGGAAGGCCCATATCTCATCGATGCTGAAGCTGGCAAGGGTGCATACTGGTTGTCAACCCCGAGTGGAGACAGAATCCCTAGAAGTTGGAACGCTATCCACTTGAAACTTTATTTCACGTAAGCCCAGTTATTTATAACTAGACTCTTCAGGTACGGTTTAAATTTATGTCAAGTTCAATTACGCATTTCAATTTTTCTACTCTTATTAAAACATTACTGACTTGAGCGTCGGAGGGGCGTTAGCTATGCTAACGCCCAGCCCTAACATAAATTTGTTTTGCAAGGTGTAACTTGAGCAAACAGAGTAGGCTCAACATGTTGACACGCCAGTACGGCTGATACTTGTTGAGACCTAAGCTGGAACAGGACGAACATGTTGACACGCCAGTACGGCTGATACATGTTTGAGCCTGAGGAGGACAAAGGTCAAGCATGTTGACACGCCGGTACGGTTGATACATGTTTGAACCTGAAGAAGAAAATTTCAACATGTTGACACGCCAGTACGGCTGATACATGTTGGAATTCTAGCTGGCGAGGTATAGAGCTTGTTGACACGCCAGGACGGCTGATACTTGCTCTATCCCTTCAAACGATTTACCTCTGATCAAAGGTACTATTGGTTAAAAGATTTACATCTTTTCTTACGAATTAAGGTTTTGACACCTTCGCTTGGGCGCACGTTTTCACACTTTTTCAAGTTGTGAACTTTTGGTTGTAACATTTTCATGTTACCTACTGGTTATAACATTTACATGTTATCTAAAGAATAAACAAGCGTCTCTTGGAGACATAGACTACTTTGCTAAAAACAGTTAAGTGTTTTCCAAAAGATCTTTTCATAATTAAAGGACAAGTTGGTTAAGCCAACAAGTCCCTAAAAACCTAAAAAAGCTTGAGTACTAGACCAACCTAGTACCCCCAAAAGAAATTGTCTCGGTTCTTATGAACCATTACAAACCAAAAAACATTGTTTTAAAGGGACACTCCCCCCATTTGTTGCACCAATAAAGGTACACAAATAAAGCAAAAAAAAATTTTTTCAAAATACCAAAAGTTTTAAAAAACATTCTTCAAACTTCCTGGCCCGCTGCCGCCGGTGTTGCATTTTCTTATTGACCATTCTGAGCCACCACCAGGGCACTCAAGGTCTTATCAGTATCATCAACTAGAGCCTCCAAAGCTGCAGAATTCACTTCCTCTGCATCTACTGGCTCACCAACGAAATCCTCCAAAACCTTTCTCTCTGCTTCCACATCCCATTCCGAAGCCAGCCCGTTCTTATATTCTTCCATGAGTCCAATCCTAGCTTCAAACACCACTTTGGTGGCATTGAACGTAAAATCCTTCTTCGCAGCATCCAATTCCTTCTCATGGGCTTCATGCTCCTTCGCCTTTTCAGCTTTAACAACTTTCAACTCCTCCTTTTCAGCTTGGAGATCTTTTTTCAACTTCTCAATCTCCTCAGCATTTTTGGAAGCCTGCTTCTTGAAATCCTCAAGATCTTTTGCAGCTTGCTCCTTGAGTTCTTCAACTTCAAAACTGCACTGGCCGCCTTGATTTTCACAGCGTCAAGTTGTTCCATAATGGGACACATAATATCCGCAACCTAAGCAAAAGAAATATCAGCATTCCTTAAAAAAGCTTAGGTAAATCTCAGTCTTTCTCATGATTTACCTCGTCAATAAAGCTGGCTATAGCATCCTTCAATTTCTTCCTTGCTATTCCCAGCTCTCCTTCATCCAAAACCTCGTGTCGATGACAGCCTTTCTTTTCTTTACTTCTTCCTTTTTCTTGGAAGCATTCACATCTGAACTAGAAGCCATGGACATTGGAGTTGGAGGTTTGTTGTCCTTCTTGACAACTTTCTTTGCTTTAGCGGCAGCCATCAACTCAGAGGCACTTACGGTAGACTTGGATCGCGTAGCTACAACAAGAGCAGGGAATTAAGGCGATCAAAATGCTCGTGAAAAGATTCAAAGATATTTAAGGACTTAGAACCTGTGGACATCTCGGGTGGAGTTGAGGGTAGATCTTCTTCGACTTCAACCTCTCGTTTCGCCTCCAGTCACCTCAACAAAAAACTCAACAGGAAAGGCCTTGAAGGATCTATCAGCTACACCCAACTGGAGAAGCTGATTCACGTTCACTTTAGTCCTTTCTTGTGCCGGAAACAAGTCTGACAGTTTAGGAATTCCTGCGAAGGGAAATTGTGAGAGTTAGCTACCGTAGTATTAAGAAGCATTCCGTAAAACAGAGGAGCTATTTTCACTACCTTCAAACCTCCATTTGGAAAAAACACCTTCCTCCTGACCCAAGGTGTCCCTCCTTGCAAAGAAAAATTTATTTTTCCACCCTCTATCCGCAATGTCGTGGTTGGAAATCAGAATAGGCTCACCACTTTTGACCCTAAAACCAAACCTTCCTGGACCGAAACTCCTCAAATCAACAGTATACGTCAACTCTTCTAACCCGACAACCAAATCATCCCTCTCTCCTAACCTAACTAGGGTTTGCAAATACCTCCATCCTTGAGGCATCATTTGGGAATAATTGAGTTTAGTAGAAGAAAAGAACTTCGTAATCAAGGGGGGAAAAGGGAATCGTAAACCTATGACAAAGGGATATTCCGGAAAACATACCCAAGTGGAAGAGTAACATTCGGAGGTCAAGTCGGGATGGGTGAAGTACACCGTTTCATCAGGCATGGCGTGATTCTTCTTGATAACCTCTAAGTTTACCTTAGGCATTAAACATTTCTCGTTGTCGGGTTCCTTCAACAAATTCTGGGTTTTGAAGCCTTTGGGCAAACCCTCGTCGCTCTCGAACGCAACTACCTTCTTCCGACCCATTTTTTCAACTTAAAAACAAGAAATCAAGACGAAATTGAAGAGAAGGCAAGAAACTCACCGTAGTTATTTATTCGATTTTTCGCTTCCTTGGCTCTTCTCCTAGAAACCTCTGAGAAAGTGATGTTCTTGATTTGGTGAAAGGGAGAGTTGGAGAGAGAGACCACTTATTAAATAAGGGTTTGAAGGTGGTTGGAACTTTAAAAAACAATCCAGCCTTTTTGCCTCGAGAAACTACCTGAAAACCGTCCCATCGCGTCTTTTTTTTTTTAAAACCGTCGTTCCTTTCTAATTTTGGCAAACCTTTTGAATTCTTTTTGTCTCTTTCTATTCTTCTTTTTTTAAATTCAAAAAGTTTGGGGGCAATTGTTGGGCCCTACATTTTCAGTCAACATGTTTTGCAACTTACGCCTAAACAACTTGGTACTAACAACTTGGGTTGTTCTGTTTACGACTTGGTTTTTACAGGTTGGGACGCATAACGCTTTTCCTATTTTATAGGGAACGTGCCAAAGACCAGTTCAACCACGATTCTTCAGCAAGCCAACGATTATCTCTTTCCCAACGGATGAGTGCGGATAAATCTCTAAGGATAAACCTCAATTCCGAGTTTGTAGGCCCTCATTGTTATTTAGTTTTATTCTTGAGGTATAAAAGGGAACATACACTGTAAATTCACACACGCATTACACTAGCCTAAGCTCCCTTTTGATACGCTCTTAGCATTGTAATCTCAGGAAAATTCTTAGTAAACTTTCGGTCAAGGCAGGAGCCACATCCTCCCGGGGTTTTATGCCGGCGAACAAGTTGTTCAAGGGCTTTCCCTAGTCAACAAATGTCTTGTGTCCATTTCTATTCGACTTGATAGTCATTGTACCTAGATTCATATCACTTTAGTCACTTTTCCCATCATACAAATCTAATTGTTGAAATTTGACCAAAACATTAACTATGTCAAAGTCCTCAAACAGGAAGATCCCGAAGCAGTCAGGTTCATCTAGTTCAACTGTCGTTTTCGAAACTTGGATGCAGACTGGAAAGAAACCCTGAGCATCGCAATGATACGGGCACACAAACCCCCTGTCTTCGATCGAAGATTTGTCAGCATTCTTCGAGTAAACTCTCTGGCCAACCAGGAGAAGAAATCTTCACGATAAAGGTCAACAAGCACCGGCACACTCGCGATGAATGTATGGTAGTCGTTTGGGATGTCTTGCACGCTGAATTGCCCACCGAACCCCTTTTCTCAAATGAAGGGCATGAGGTCTTCTTAGCAGCACCAGCTTCGCGACAGGGCGCAAGACGTCCTTTGATCTGGGTTGAGCCATCAGACGATGACGAATCAGGACTCTCCGGAGTGGAAGACGCAGCAGATCCGCAAGAGGACCCTTACATACACATGCTCAGTTTCGAGGATGGCACTAGTTCCGATGAAGTCACCTATGATGAGGGCTCCAATACCATGGAAATTGTCAAACCCAATGTCTAGTACAGATAGTTATCCCGCGAGTGGAAACAACTGGTTGACACGACAAAGAACCCTTCTGATCACGTAATCGACGATGACTTCGTCAATATCATTTTCTCCAGATATCCCGACGATGCCAAGGATCCGGTCCTTATTGTCAGATTCTGCAATGCCAAGGTTACCCTCGACGATTGCCTGCTCATGGTAAATGAGGCCCTAGCCAAGAGAGCTCAAGGCTCATCATCACTTCCAATTACCAGCCCCAGCGGCAATTGGCCCGTGCCGTCAATCAAGCTCACTGCCAAGAACGCCGCCAAGGCCGAAGGCACTGACAAAGGAGACAGAGCTCCTCACCTTGATACAAGTCAGATTAGCCTCGGGAATGCCTCCATCAGTCACCCTGAGAATATCTGCAAGAATCCTCCCAGATAGACAGATCAAGCTTCCGAAGAAAGGAATGATCACCTCAGCATCAATATGCTCAAGTTCTTCCCTGCTCCGAGCCGTCACGGCCACGGATTCAGACATCCCGCCAGAAAGATGCTAGCTCGGATAGACTTGGCTCTCGAATGAGATCACGAGACCATCAGCCTCGCAGAGTTCAACACCCCCGTTTGTTTGATCAAGTAGATATGGGTAAACTTCTTGGTGACCGAGATCAAGGAAGGTCGCACGGAATGTCCCATCATAACTTCCTTCGTCAATATAATCCAAGTATTTTCGCCATTCGGAGATTTGGATGTGATCACAGTTCTAGACACCAGTCAGACAGCGCGCACCTACGGAGACTGTTTAGCTCTCGCAAGGAAAGCCCTCCTGGAACTAGTTGCACAAGAAAATCACCTCTGGGATGAAAACAAAGCTCAGAAGACTCACAGGGACCGAGCCCTTAAAGCGTCACAAGCAGTTTTAGACAGCAAGCTAGAGGCCACTCTAGACCAGTTCGACCTTAAAGGTTTTACCCACGGCGACTTCCTGGACTACCATCGCTTCTCATCAAACCCCCTCTGGCAAGGAAAGGTAGTCAACAGTCCCGACGACCTAGGAGATGGAATGGCACAGCACAAGGAATACCTAGCCAAACAGCATGAGAAAGAAAATGAAACTATTCTCTTCCAAGCCGATCGTGAAGTTAACAAAACCGGAATCCCAAGGGTTCTGGGAGGATGGGAGCGGATCATTTATGTTCTCAAATTGAAAGGCCAACTGAAAGAGGAAGGTCTATTCAAAAAGAAGAGAAAGATGGAAATACATATCCAACAACTGCTCAGGGAGATTCCACAAACTACAGCATTCGTTTACAGAAACGACCAACTGGGGCAAAAACCAGTCACATGGGCAGACGTCCGGGAAGCCATATACTCACCTTCCGACATACCCGCCACTCAGTTAAAGCAGCAGAGAAAGCTCTCCCCGATGGAAGTTTATCTAGACTGCCGCATACAGTTCAAGGAAGCATTGGCTATTCTCACATGGGAAGAAACGCAAGCGTTAACTCTTGACGAAGGCTCTACTGCAAGAGAGCTGATCTGGGCCAAAAGTGGAGGAAAATTAGCAAACCATGACTACTGCCTGCCCTAACTCCAGAATGCCATGAGCCTGCTCAGCAAGAAGGAAAGAAGCGCAGTATACCGAGAAGAAATCAAAGAGACCGTTCGTTTGAACCAAGAACTCTCTAACCTCCCTCGGAGGGTCAGCAATGCACAGTTCAGTCCTGGCAACCACTGCTGCGCACTGACGTTCGAACAACTTCGCAGAACCATAGACTCCCTACCCGCAGAGGCACCTAAACCAGTGTCTTGGGACAGAATCCGAAAAGCTGCCGAAGCTCCCGGGAATACATCTACAGTCAACGAATTGAGGGAGGACATATGGCCCTGTGCTTCAAAAAATCCTTCTCTGACTATGGCTCAGCTCAAAATAACCTGTTCGAAAAGGACCAAGCCCGGCGTCAACGTTCTAACCCGATCGGGTCAAATTCATGTGCTACCACCAAAGGCCACCAAAAAGCCAACAGAGCCAGAACCGCAACCCGGTCTGCCCGAAGATACAAGTTCTGTAAAGGAGGACCCGATCCTCACTCAACTTAAGCAGACCCAGGCGAACATTTCCCTGTGGTCCCTGCTCACATCTTCATACCCTCACAAGCTCAAGCTAGAGGAAAGTTTGGCCTGTACCATCGTCCCTGTGGACGCAACCCCAGAAGAAGTGATCCATATGATCGGCAACATCCACTATGGAAACATCATCACCTTCACAAATTTAGACCTGCCAAAATTTGGGGCTGATCACAATGAGCCGCTCTACATAATAGTTCAGTTGGACGAGCGTCGTCTTCCTCGTGTACTGGTAGACAGAGGTTCCGGAATGAATGTCTTGCCCGCCAAAATTATGGACATGCTCGACATCAAGCCCACAAACCTGAAGCCTTCAGTCCACACTGTCAAGGCCTATGATTCTACTTCCCGCACAGTTCTCGGGGTTGCTACTCTAAACATCTGGTTCGGCAAGTGGATGATCCCCACCGAATTCCAAGTGTTGGACATTCCCATCACTTTCACATCCATCCTGTGGCGGCCCTGGTTGCATAAAATGAACGGCGTGGCATCCACCCTTCACCAATGTATCAAGTTCATTCAAGGCAAAGAGCTCACAACAGTCTACGGCGACAGCGTCACCACCGAGGGGACCAGGACCAACGGCATTTCAGTGTTAGAGATCAAGAATGATGACGATATGGCATTAACTGGGTTCACCTTGGAGACTTCCAAGACCCAAATATGCAGCGTGGACCTTCCACTGTTCTGGGACAAAATCCCTCCCTCCATGAAAATGATGAAACTCATGAACTTCATCCCGAGACTGGGGCTCGGCAAGAGGTTACAAGGCCAACACCAAGTCATCAAAGTCAAGGACCACACTACAGTCCAGGGGGCTCAGTTATGTGCCAACACCAGCTGATATCAGAGAAAACAAGAGGCTCGCCAGCACCAAGGCTGCAGCCCGCAAAAGGGGAACCTTCAACGGCACACCTAACCTCCGACCTTACAGTTTCGACCTCGCCCATTACTTCATTAGAGGAACCGACAGCGGAACCAACAGCAGAACTGAGGGAACCAACTGTATAACTGAGGGAACCAACAGCAGAACTGAGGGAACCGACAGCAGAACTGAGGGAACTGATAGCAGAACTGAGGGGACCGAAAGTGGAACTGATGAAGATGAGAAAGAAGCAGGAAAAGTCAGCACAGAGACTACAGAGAGGATGGAAAAGATGGCACAGGACCTCAAGCGTTTCAGAGGACTCAAAGCTAATCTGATAAGGGGAGCATTCTTTGACATCACTGCTCTACCTGGACCAATTGCCACCACAGTTCAGCATGAGTACACATTCAAAGGGATCCCAGACATAGAAGAGCAGCTCGAGACACTCTTCATGGGAAACAGACTGTTAGGGTCAGCTGCCGAGGCCACATTCGAGACAATAACTCCAAAGCAGAAGGAACCAGAATTCATAGAAGATGCTCTCAGTGGACCCGCTCTACAGATTCTTTATGAAGAAGTCATGGAGGTCCAAACCTGATTGACCTGGGCTCCGAAAACAGCATGATCGCCATGATCGGGACAACAGAAGCCAAGCCTCCCGACCCCTGAACCTTCACCAAACATCCAGCAATGCCACTGAAAAACTGGGTGACTTTCACCGGACCAAGGGCACGCTAGACAGAAATGGAAGACAAACTGGGCCTGCACCCTCATCTCCCTAAACCTAGTCTCAAACTCTCTGAGTCAGTCATTGTCAAAGTCCAGTCCTCTGAGTCGTCTGACGGCCTCACGCCGAAAGACTATGATAATGTAGCCAACAATGTATTCCCGTTCGTATTAAATGAAAAGTTCGACCTTTCGGATTATCCCCTCATTGCCACTTTAACAACTGATAAGTTAACAAACAACATAAAAGACGTTAATATCGACTCACTTGATAAAGAAGCAGACACACTAAATGAACAATACATTAAAGAGGTTCTCAAACGTGTAGTAGACCAAGAGGACAATCGGGCCCAAGCTGCCGAAGAGGTTATGACTAAAGTGAACCTGGGGTCAGTGCAAGAGCCTAAAGAGACTCAAGTGGGCAGTTTCTTTGCCGGTACAGAAAAAGAAGCCCTGATAAATCTCCTCAAAGAATATGTTGACGTGTTTGCCTGGTCATACCAAGACATGCCAAGACTCGATCCCTCAATCGTGGAGCATAGAATCCCTCTGGATCCAGAATCCAAGCCTGTCAAGCAAAAACTGCGCAAGATAAAGCCAGAATGGTCCCTACAAGTAAAAGAAGAAATTGAGAAGATGCTTCGTGTCGGCTTCATCAGAGTAATTGAGTACCCGACCTGGTTCTCCAACATTGTGACAGTCACCAAGGCCAATGGAAAGGTCAGATGCTGTGTGGATTTCTGAGATCTCAACAAGGCCAGCCCTAAAGACAATTTCCCACTGCCCAACATCGACATGCTGGTCGACACCACGGAAAATTTTGAAGTGAAATACTTCGTGGATGGTTTCGCCGGATACAATCAGATCAAGATGTCCGAGGAAGATCAAGCCAAGACTGCTTTCACCACTCCGTGTGGGACATACTGTTACATGGTTATGTCGTTTGGTTTAAAGAATGCTGGGGTTACTTACCAGCGGGCTGCAATAGCCCTCTTCCATGACATGATTCACAAAGAAATCGAAGTGTATCTCGACGACATGATCATCCACTCCAGAGGATCAGATATGCAGCACATGACAGATTTGAGAAAGTTCTTCAACAGACTCAGAAATCACTCCATGAGATTGAACCCTGCAAAGTGCACCTTTGGCGTCAAGCGAGGCAAAGTACTGGGGTACATGGTTACAGAAAGAGGCATCGAAGCTGATCCCAAGAAAATCAAGGCCATCATCGACATGAAGCCACCGCAGACACTGACAGAAGTGAAAAGTTTCATGGAAAGACTTCATTACATCAGCCGCTTCATCAACCAGTTGACATCTCTCTGCGAGCCAATGTTCAAACTAATGAAGAAAAATGCTGGCATCAAATGGGACTCCGAATGCCTGACAGCCTTTGAGAAAATCAAGACATACTTGGTGAATCCCCCAATCTTGTGCCCGCCACATGAAGATAAGCCACTCCTCCTGTACCTAACAGTGACAGACACGTCAATTGGGGCAACACTGGCGCAAGAACAGAAAGAATCCAGAGTTGAGCATGCAATCTACTTCGTAAGCCGAAAGCTTCAAGGAAGTGAACTCAGCTACTCAGCATTAAAGAAAACTTGTACCGCCTTGGTATGGATAGTCGGGAAACTGAAACACTACATGCAGTCACATTCAGTGCTCCTGGTCTCAAAGATGGACTCCGTCAGATATCTCTTCGACAAGACATCTCTATCAATAAGATTAGCCAAGTGGTCATTCTTCCTGGCTGAATTCGACATCAAATACATGGTCAGAAAATCAACAAAGGGCAGAGTGATGGCAGATCAGCTGGCAGACTTCCCAAGTAGTGAACTCAAGGGCCCTGATCCGCAGTTTCCAGATGACGGGATTTTCTCACTCAACAGCGCAAACAGCCGGCAACTCTTCTTCGATAGGGCAGCCAACAAGAAGGGAAATGGTATTGGAATGCTCCTGGTCGATCCTAAGGACGAGCACACTCCCATAGCCATCAAACTGAACTTTGAAGCAACCAACAATGCAGCAGAATATGAAGCTTGCGCAGTCAGCCTAGAGGTCGCTCTTAAACGCAACATTTCAGAACTGGAAGTATACGGAGACTCAGCATTGATCATCAATCAAGTGTCCAACAAATGGAAGACAATAGATCCTGGCCTCCAGAAGTACCACACGTACATGGAGGAGCTCATTGCTCAGTTCAAGGACATCTCTTTTCACTATTTGCCAAGAGACAGGAAATGCTTTGCAGATGCCCTGGCCACCCTAGCATCTCTTGTCGAAATTCCCGAAGGGAAATCAGTAAAACCCCTCAAAATAGGCAAACGGGAAACACCCGCCTATTGCTTTGAAATCGAAATTGAACATGAACCGATCGACGAACCCTGTTACAACCAAATCTACTAGTACCTCCAAAATAGAGAAGCTTCCTTCACAAATGATGATGGAAAATACAAAAAAGCGATCAAAGCCAAAAACATGATGGCCCTAAAACGCCTGGCATCCCATTTCGTCATTCTGGGGGGTATGTTATACAAGAAGCGCCACCAAGGACCACTCCTCCGGTGTGTAAATTAAGAAAAAGCCAGCGAGCTGATGAACGAAGTTCATAACGGAACCTGTGGTCCGCACATGAACGCCAGAGCATTGACACAGATCACTTCACCAAATGGGTAGAAGCCAGATCATACAAAGTACTGAATTCTAAAAAGGTGGCCGAGTTCATCAAAGAGAACATCATGTGAAGATATAGGGTGCCCAACGAGATCATATCCGACAATGGGACCCACTTCGAAGGAGATTGTGACCAACTGTTGATCGAGTTCAGAGTTACACGCCACAAGTCTTCTCCCTACAGACCATAGACTAATGGTGCAGTAGAGGCAGCAAACAAGACTCTCGCGAGAATAATCAAAAAAATGACCGTCAGAGGTCAGGATTGGCCCGAAAAGCTACATCTAGCTCTCTGGGGATACAGAACATCAGTCAAAACCTCCACATGGGAGACTCCTTTTGCACTCACATACGGAATGGAAGCGATGTTACCAGTAGAATTGGAAATTCCATCCCTCTGAGTCCTCTTGGAAAACGGAATCAATGAAGTCGAATGGCTCCAAAGCCATCACGACGAACTAGCTCTACTCGACGAGCGCAGATTGAAAGCCATGGAGCATACTCGTGCCTACCAAAGCAGAATGGCCCGATCATTTGATAAGAAAGTCAAGATACGAGACATCAGAGAAGGTGACTTGGTGCTTAAGGAAAAGCCTCCTATAGAGACCAATCCCCTCGGAACGTGGGAGCCTACCTGGATAGGCCCGTTCGTGGTATAAAGAATCTTCTTCGAAGGAGCCATGAAGTTAGCAAATTTGGACGGAAAACCTTTCGTTAACCCCGTGAACAGAAGCAAGCTCCACAGATACTTTCTTTGAGGAAGAGCACGAGTCAACTCTCCTTCCCCATACACCACCCCTCAGTAAAATTACAGTGCTAAAAGAGTAATACCCAACTGGATACATTCCCGAAAATGATCTAGGTAAAAAATAGGGTCGCACTTCTTTTATCTTTTCAAATTTCACCTAAAGTGTCGAACTATGGTGACCTGAGCCCCTTAGTCCAATTGTAAAAGGGGAACGTAGGCAGCCATCATTGGTTCGGTCTCAAAAACAAATAAAATTTCAAATACAACACCAATCACTAGTGTTTCGAAAAACTCTTAAATTTAACCTACAAATTCATTGCGGTTAAAACAATCTTTGATGAGTTCAAGCACGGTCAACTCTTGACTCGCTACACGCTAGCAAAACAACAATAAAACACTTAATCAAATTAATGTGTCTGCAATGACAGTGGGTGGATATTCCGGACAGCAAGGTCAACCTAGTCCCTCATACTCGGTCTTTCATCTTTCTTCCCCTTCCCTTTTCCACGACGGGTATTCTTCACCTTCACGGGGAATATCACCGTAGTCCTTCTAGCTGGCTCTGGGACCCTTCCCGATGCCTCTGTGAAACCTGCGGCCGCCAACGCATCCCTTTCCCTAGCTCTGTCATGAGCTGCCTCTCTTCAAGTCGTCATATCCATGCTCTGATCAGCCACCCGACTAGCATTGGCCTCATAGTCAGCCATATCGTCCCCGGTACAATCCTGAGGGTTAGCCGCCGATTCGACCCTCCTCAAAGTCGAGCTGTCACGGTAATCAAGGCCCAATAGCTCACTTCGTCTCCACAAGATATCTATTTGTGTCTCCCCTATACATTCCTCGTACTAGTTCAAATATCGAGTGGACAGAACAGTGCCCCCTCTCCGGTGAAAAAGAACCCTGGCAGGAAAGGACGTATATTGCCACAACCGCATGTGCAGCAATGGCGTCGAAGGATCTTCCATGAGGAGCGATCCCACCTCAAAGGTAGCAGCATTACTCAAGCCCGTCAACGGCACCTGCTCCATCCCGAACTGTCGCAACACTAGGGATGGAATGTAGAAAGAAGTCTGGGACACCCCTGGAACTCTGACAATGAGAAGACCCTCCTGAACGGTCCGACAAGTATTCCAATGAGGAACCCACCATCGCAGATGATGTGTGCGGAGTTTGGCCATCCAAAGCTCCAATTCAACCTGATTGCCTCCTATCACCAAGGGTCGTCAAGAAAAAGACCAGGGATCGCATGTCGCTGGTACCTCGGGCATCATTTGCAACTGCTCCCTTAACCACAGAGTAAGCATAGCGGGACTCCCTCCCCATATGTATCGGCTATTGATCGCCATCTGACCTATGCCCAGGAATGTCTCGCCCACGATCAAAGGCACGATGTCTTCTCCGCTCCGGCACTGCCTCACCAGGTCCAGTACACTGTGATGGTATACCCCCAAGGATGTGAATGTGAACAAAGTGGCAATCGCACTCAGAGCAAAAGCGTCCCACGCAGAAACGCTTCCATCCGCACTAGAAAATCTATCAGGCAGCTCCGAAATGTCGACGTAGTCCGTATTTGGTATTAGCATCCCACATGCTTCCTCAGCTGAAACGTCAAGTATGGACATTAACTTCTCAACGGTGGTCAGGCTGCCCGTCAAAGGAAGAACAATCTGCTCCACCTCAGGTCCTCCAAGGATAGCCCAAAAATCCCCGAGTGTGGGCGTAATCTCGTTGTACGAGAAACTGTACATGTGCCTCCTTTCATCCCAGAAATGAGACATGGCTCTCAAAAGAACCCAATCCGGCATGAGCTCCTTCAAAGCCCAAACCGCCTTTATCCTATAACAACCTTCGAAAAACCCCTTGTTTTGCCTCGTGTGGTGCCGTACCCACGTCTGGAAACTCTCCAAATATCATTCTTGCATCTAAGACGAAAACCTTGGAAATAAAGCCATGAGAAGCAAAGGAAACCTCAAGGAATTTGAGAGAGAAATCAGCTTTTGCTTCAAAAACAAGCATAGTGTTTTCAAATTGCAGAAACTTGACTACAATTTAAAACAATCTGAAATTAAGGCATGGGCCGGCCGGCCCGTTTTACAGGTTGACTTGGTCAACTCTGCAGCCAGCAGTTTCAATTTTCTGTGAAACAATTCCAAAAGGCCTCATGTTCAAACCTTGACCAAATTACCTTCATCCGTAGTTTAATCATTCACTGCCGACACCACATCCGCCCCGGGCTCGTGCAACAGTGGAATTAATTAATAACAGTGCATGTAGATATAAATTTTGACCAGCTCGAATTTTATTATTTAATGCATGCCCCATTATTATTTATTTTTGATCAACCTACTTGCTTATTTGTCAAAAATAAATGAAGGTAATCATAATAAATATTCAAAATGTACAAGAGTTTGCCCCATGGGTCTTACAAAGTACAAATCAATGTTTGGACAATACACATTTTGTCTAAAATAAATCAAAAGGACTACTCAGAGTCCTGCTCGTCATCATAGTACTCATAATGCTACCCCGCTGCAGCCGGATCCACAGTGGACAAATAATCCGCAAACTCCTCGAGACCGGAGTACAAAAAGCTACGGCTCCGTGCCTGTGCTCCCGAGGACTCTCCTCGCTCGTTTCCCGAATACGAGGAGTGACGAGCTCCGAACCCAGCAGTCTCACCGGAGAACTGGCTGAACTCCTGCGCAAATCAGGAAAGCCGTCAAATGACAAACAGACAGCACAAATGCAACATTTGCAAGATGCTACTACCAAGTACAGAAAAGCAAATCAAAACACTCACCGAAGCATTAGGATCCACTCTGTATTGAGGCCTCGGCAGTTCCGGGATGGGAATCAACAGCCGTCTGCGAGAACCACCAATGCCCTCGAATGACAAGCAAGTGTGGGGGAGCGGGTAGTCTCGGGGACGTGCATGGCCCTCGCCCTCTCTCTCCAGCACCTACGGGCTCCTCAGCCTCGTCCACAAAAAAACGTCATAGTCGGTGCCCTCTATGATGTACTCGGTGAGAGGCACACCCTGCCTATACCGCTCCAACTCCACCCCGGCTATGAGCAAGGGATGCTGCATATGAAGAGGCGGATCCCTCGAAACCAAGGGAACAGACCCCGAAGCATTCTGGCAAGACACCCTCTCGCCCAGGTACATCACATCACAATGGAGCCCCACCAGCAGCTTCCGCTGACGTGTAATCTCCCCTGCAGCATGCACCACAAAGTGATCAAGCCGAGTCCACCAGGTCAGGCTAATCATCGGAGAACAATATCAGTCCATGGCCAGAGACGCCTCCTCATAAGTCAATCGGGTGTGCTCCCTCGACTTTACCGGCTTCCTCGCCGCCTTCTGCTAAGTCAACATGGCAGGGAATAAATGTGTATATGCCTCCCTGGTATCCCACGTATGCGGGTGAAACACCTCGAAGAACCACACCTGTCAAATGCAAGGAAAGTTATATCAGCTACAAAGCAGATACATACGAGTACAAGTGAGACAAGGAAGAGAAAAAATAAAGAAACTCACATCCAAAGCAAACTGAAAACAGCCTAATGAGTTTTTCTCTCCCCAGGAGAACTTGTCCAACGCATAATAGAGCTCGGCCAGACCAGCCTCTCCCCAAGCATACCCTCTCATGGCCTCCAGGTTGGTCAGAGAGCCGAGCAGAGCAAAATGACATGTCGTGTCAGCAGTAGGGAACATGGTAGCTGACAAAGCGAACCACAAAAACCCTCGTCGAGCCAAGCGCTCCGCTGTCATCCTCACGGAGCCAGCCAAATACTCCTCGATGCCCCTCCTCAAGTGAGCCTCCATCGGCCCGTACCGACTACCCAGGCCCCTGGCATCGGTAATATCTAATCCAAGTAGCTCTGATAACTGCTCCCTGGTGAAGCCATCAAACCACTCAATGGTGTTGCCCCGGAATGACAACCTAGTAATCGCCGCAAAATCAGTAGGAGTCACGATCGCCTCCCCCACCTGAAATGGAATGTGTGGGTCGTGTCCCACCAGTACTCGCTCATGGCAACATGAAGTACCTTCACCCTCTGCGTCAAAGACACCACGACTACCGAACTGATAAAGCCTGGCAGGTTGGAATCAATCACGAACTGTCGTGGACTTCTCTCGCCGTCCCGAGCCACATCTGGGAACATCTCCCACAGCTGGCGGACCGCCTCAACATCCCCCCTACTCTTCACATTTTGCACGTCAATCAGCCCTCGCCCCTGCAGGTGAACACGACAAAAGTATGTTATTACAGAGATAACGTACACAGACACATATCAAAATCACAGAAGATATATCAGCACAAAGATATGGTTCATTTTCCTAAAATATTTCCATCCTAGTTGGAGTATTAACGGTCCAGTTTCAAAAAAAACCCGTTCATTAACGGTTCATTTTTCTAAAATATTTCCATCCAAGTTGGAGTATTAACAGTTCAGTTTCAAAAAAACCGTTCATTAACGGTTCATTTTTCTAAAAATATTTTCGTCCCAGTCGAAGTATTAACGGTCCAAAATCCCAAAAAATTTCAAGCCATTTCGAAAAACTCCGTCGAACCCGGAACTTTCAAAACACTTCAAAAATCCGTCAAAATCGGAACTTTGAAAATTTACTCTGTCCCGAATTAAACTCACTTTAATTTTGGAAAACGGCCCTAGACATGGAATTTTTCTGCCAAAATTTTTATGTTGTCTACCTGTAACATCAATTGAGCTAAGCTACAGTCAATTTCAACAAAAGGGCATCGCAAGGCCAAAAGCCCCAAATCGGGCACCAAGAACCCGAACTCAATTCTAGCCAAAATTCCTAAAATTCAAGAATGAAAATTCTAAAAATTAACGGAATTTAGAGGATGCTAACCTTCCTCGCAATCCCTTCCTTGGATTTGTGGCAATCCCGAGCCGGATAAAACTCGGGTGGATCCAAAGGAAGATCGGTAGTTCGCACCGTCCTCCTTAGCCTCGCTCTCTCGTTGTCGGTCCTCCTGTGCCGACCCCTTCGTCCTAATCCAGCTTCCATAATGATAATCTCTCAAAGATTTGAACAAAACTCGCAAAAAATGGGAGAAATTTCACTCTTTTATCTCTTCTCTCTCGCCTGAAATGGGATTTTTTGGTCTGGTTTGCGTCGCCTGGCGCTGATCTTAAAAAAGTCCATGGTGAAGATGAGTCCGGCCGGCCTGTTTTATGCTATGGACTTTTCTTTTGCCACTTTGATCCCTCAGCTTTCCAGAACTCCGAATTTAATCCTTTTGGCCCTCAAAAGTTAAAAAAATTCCCCAGTTAGACATTTCTAACACTCCGTCTCCAGACGTTAAAATTCTCAGTTAGACATTTCTAACATTCTGTCTTCGGACGTTGAATCTCAAATCGTCTTCGGACGTTAAATCACGATTCCGTCTCCAGACGTTAAAATTCTCGTTAGTCCTCACTAACATTTTGTCTTCGGACGTTAATTCTCAAACTGTCTTTGGACGTTAAATCTCAAATCTTCTTCGGACGTTAAATCAGGATTTCATCTCCAGACGTTAAAATTCTCGTTAGTCCTCACTAACATTCTGTCTTCGGACGTTAAATCTCAAACTGTCTTCGGACGTTAAATCTCAAATCGTCTTCGGAAGTTATATCACGATTCTGTCTCCAGACGTTAAAATTCTCGTTAGTCCTCACTAACATTCTGTCTTTAGATGTTAAATCTCAAACTGTCTTCGAATGTTAAATCTCATTTCCATCTCCAGACATTAAATTTCTTTTTAGTCCTCACTTACATTCTGTCTTCGGACGTTAAATCTCAGTACCATCTTTAGAAGGTAAATCGGCCGCCATAGTAAGCCCGAGTATGTTTTCGCTCCAGCAAGCGAACCTTCACTTCCCCGACCGTCAATCGTAAGCCCGACCACCCCATTTTAGCGGCAATCATTATAAGCCTGCACAACAATCCCTCTTCGGCCATCATCGTAAGTCCGAACACCATATCCCCAGCAAACAAAAGACAAGCGTTAATCACTATAAGCCCGCACAACCATCCTTTTTCGACCGTCATTTCCGTCGAATTCCCAGCATAAGATCCCGCTTCCTCCATATATCAGAATACGCCGTCAGGGACGGACATTTCTCACATCCTTTCAGAATACGCCATCGGGGACGGACATTTCTCGCATCCTTTCAGAATACGCCGTCAGGGACAGACATTTCTCGCATCCTTTCAGAATACGCCATCGGGGACGGACATTTCTCACATCCTTTCAGAATACGTCGTAAATGGTAAAGCGCCCTTATTAGCGGATTACCAAAATGACATAAGCACATGACCTCTACGAGGCAAGGCCGAAAAAGGGCTCGTGGCGAGTTGCTATTCAAAGGGAAACTCGTGAAAAAATAATAGACACCTGGTGTTACAACCAGGAACCCGCTCTCCGCGAACTGCCTTCATTAGCATAACGCAAGTTGAGCAAGGCGAACATGATGAGCTCGGGTAGGTCCTGAGCAAAAGGCATGGCGAGTTACTTTCAAACAAAAAACTCGTAGGAAAAATAAAAAACCTGGTTTCAAGGCATCAGGTATTGAGGAGAAATGCCACCAAATGGAAAAGGAATGCATGGAAAATGCCAAGTCAAGTCTCCACGCGAGATGAAATGGGAAAGCAATGCTTGGAAAATGCCAAGTCAAATCTCCACGCGAAATGAAATACGAAATGGAATACTGGTAAGATACCAAGTAATATTTCCATGTGAGATGGAAGAAGCGAAATGAAAATAGAAATGGAAAATGTTTGGCGAAATGTCATATATTAAATTGAAAAGGGTTTGGCGACATGCCATCTTTTTAATAAAAAAGTTTGGCGAAATGCCACATTCCAATGGAAAAGATTCTGGCAAAATGTCATATTTTTAAAAAAAAAGGTTTTGGCAACCTATCATATTTTAACAAGGAAAGGTTTGGCGACATGCCATATATTAAATGGTTTGGCGACATGCCATCTTTTTAATAAAAATGTTAGGTAAAATGCCATATCTTAAATGGAAAAATGGCGACATGCTATATTTCAAACGGTAGAACTTAGGCGAAATGCCACAATTTCTAAGGAAACTAGGCGAGATGACACTCACAACTCGCACATTGAGATAAAGGAAAAAAGAAAAATTGTTTAAGTACATTTACAATGTTCTAGCAAGGCTGCCTAAAGACAAGTCTTAATCTTATAAAGGGGGGAATAGGAGGTATAGACACCCACAAAAGTTATTTGATAGCATTTTTAGCACCCGTTGAAACAAATTTACCAAAGAGAAACAGAAAGGGAAATTTTATAGACCATAAACAAACAAGGACATGAAAGTTAATAAACCAAACTAAAAGAAAAACAAAGAAAAACTGTTTGAAAACAGCTCGCAGGCTGTAGGTCGCAAACCGCGACATTCCAAATTAAAAAGAAAAAGAAAAATTGTTTAAGCTTGGCACCCAGACCCCAAATAATAGCAATGTTCAAGATGAAGAAGCTCTATCTCTAGCAATCTGCGCTTTCCTATTGGCGATCTTCTCCTCCACTTCAAAAGAAACATCGAGGAAAGAATCAAAGGCATTGTCAGCCTCCACCGGTGGCTCTTCCCAAATGGGGTTCCCCATCTCGCGGTCAAACTGGGCTAACTCTTGCTCCTCCCTCTCATCAAAAGGCAATTTTAATGGGTACCCAAGTTTAGAAAATCGCCATACATGGGCTCTGAGATCCACCTCACCACCTTTTCTGGTGGGACTCTATTCCCTAAAGCATTCCGCGCCGTCACGAAGGAGAAGTGTTAAAGAAGATCATAGGTCTTCTCCTTAGCATCATCTTGGAATTGAAGGGATGCCTTATTTTCCATCACAGCATCTACAGCAGCTCACTCAAGCTCCTTAATTCGAGGGGCTTGGGAAGCGATCTCTTGGGCGAGCTGGGAGTTGGCGAGGTCAACATCAGCTTTGGCGACTTCAATCTCTTTCTTAACATCCACCGCAGCATTCCGATCATGTTCAAAGCTAATTATTTGGTCATGGAGAGCTTCATTCTCTAGCTCAACTTTGGCCTTATCCAAAATAAATTTGTCCCATTGTATCTTCGAAGCAGCTGTTCCCTTCTGAGCGCTGGAAAACTTCTTTGCGAGATCATCTTTGGCGGCTTCAGCAAAAATCAGATCTTGCTTGCATTTGTTTTTCTTAGCCTTCTCTCTCTCAAGAGCCCTCTCCCAAGAAATCTTGTCACTGGAGGCTTTTCCAAGCTTCTCATCAAACTTTTCAAAAGCTTTGATAATCGTACCAATCATCTGAAAAACAAGAAGACCAAAAAGAATTTTTATTTAAGGGAGTGGAAAGATAGAATGAAAGCGAGATGAACGGGAATGAAAGAGAGATGATCGGGAAATATAGATACCTCAATAGCCATCTGGCCTAAGTAACCCTTTAAGGAAGGAAGATCTTCATTGTCCAAAGAGGCGACATGTTCCATGTCGCACATCCTCTACAGGGCTCCAGCCCCAAACAAACTCTTAACCAGATCACGAACTAACAAGTCAAAGCCCTTTAGCTTGGGCACATCTGCTATCTCAGCAGTTATTTTCTCAACTCCCTCCACATTGCTTGGGAACTCAAACCCAGGTTCCAGCCAACTCGCAGTGCCCTTGGCGGAATCAACATCAACAATTTTTCCTTTGCCCTTGTCAGTACTCCTTTCAGTTTGGTGAATGGGCTCAAGCTGACCTCAATGCGGCTTTTCTTTGTCCCGCGGGTTACCAATCCGCCACTGCCTTGAGATGGATTCCCAGAAGCTTCCGTGTTAGATCAAACATATCAACATCAGGAGTGTTGGAACCTTGTTTAGCGGAATCACCTCCAACAGTCCCAGCGGACTCACTTCTTGTCGGCTTGCTCTTCACAGATGCAGTCCTGGCAGGTTCATTATCAGCGGCTTCTACCTCAACCTCCTCGTCAACAATTTCATCCTTGTCCCCACTGTTTGCTTCCTCTTCAGCATCAATGCCCCCAACTGAGAGATTGAATTCACCTTATTTGCCCTTGATTTCCTCTGAGGCCTCCCTGTTGCGGCGGCATCAACCTTCTCTAAGGCTATGGCATCAGAATCTTGGCCATCATTGGAAGTGGGAATGTCGACATTGACGGATTCATGGAGTTGCCTCAAAGAGACTTGGCGCTCCTTAGCCAATCTTTTCTCTTCTCTCATCTTGGCGACATGGGCAACTCTCATAGATGCGAGATCCATTTTGTCAAAGTCTACGAGATGAAAGTCAGTGGAAATTAGCAACTAAACAGCAACTATCATTAAAAGAAAGCAAAGATAAATATTGAAAAGGAAAGGAAGTTCACCCATCAGGTTGTGAACGGATGCACAAACGTATACGTTTCCCTGACATGTAATGCAATTGGATGCAAACACCCCATTATCATGAACCACTCAACCCTCTGTAAGTACGACAATCCAATTCGTAACCTTTTTAGATGCATTTTAATGTAATAAAATTGCATTAAGGGGCATTTTGGTAAATTCCCGACCGATCCCGAGACTTCCGGAAACGTTTCATGAGTTTCCCGCGAAGGAAGTACCTTTTGGTACATTATTCATGCCAAAGGACCTCTTGGGAATAAAACCTGTTGGACCTTTTGGGTATTTTCACGGAATGTTCCAGAAACTGGTTTTGGCGCCAAAAGCGGTTGAACCACCTTGTGTCACGCGACAGCTTGAGGCATGGAAAGTGGACGCGTGAAGTCGTGCGACACACTGAGGTCACTAACTGCAGCCTATAAATAAGACCCTCTGCCTCTCATTTCTGGATCCCTTTTCGACACCCTAAAGTCACTCTGCCAAATTCGCACCAGAAACCAATCTCTCTCTTCCTTACACCTAAACCTACCCTAATTCCCTTCCAATTCAATCTCCTTACAACATAAACTACCCAATTGCCTTCATACAACCCTTACCAACTGAGGATCTGAAGCCAAGCACCCCATCTATGCTCAACTCCACGTCCAGAAGCTGAATCGAAGGCCAATACACCTAACTTGGTGCATTGGTGGTGGACTACAAGGGTAACGACTTCTCTACCTCTCTCTCTCCCTTATTCACTTGCTTAATTGCGATTCCCCCCCCCCTCCACCTAGTAATTGAGCTCTATCTGCTTCAATTATCAGGTGGCAACTGCCATCTCTCTGTTTAAATTTGGTTTACTTGGTTAATTGATTGTTCATAATGTGATCTCTTAATATTCATTGCTTATTGGCCAAGGGAGTGTGGATCTCCCATATCCACATTCCTTTGGTCAATCCTTTGTTGATCTGTAGTTATCTATTGTGAATTGGTGTATTGACTTGCTCTGATTTGGTTGTTGCTGGGTCTATTCTTCTATTTGTAAGGTTCCTGCAAACGGTTACGATGTGTCATGCGACACCTTGGACATGTGGAGTCCTGTGTCACGCGATACATAGTGACCATCTGCGGGGAACATCCTTTCAGTTGTAAGTTCTACTCTAGTTTGCCTGTCACTCAAGATAGAGTGTAGATCTTCAATATCCACACTCATTTGGAGTAATTAGGATAGATCTGTTAAATCTGTGCTTCAATTTGTAAGGCTGCTGCAGATTGACAACTAATGTCACGCGACACAATATGCAAAGCATGTCCTGTGTCACGCGACACCATTTGTCTCTCTGCAGAAGTCACATTTCTAATGTAGCCTGTTCTATCCTCGATGTAAAGTGGGATGTGGCCTCCCAGAGTCAATGGCTTGCAAATTGTAATTCCCTTTTGTTGAGTAATAAAACAAAGCACTCTTATGCATTTTTACACATATATTGTCATACACACTTTGCATACACTCTTGAATGAATTGAATGTTGAACAATTGAAAGACTCGTCTACGGACGAGGCGTGTTGGGTGAACTCTCAGTTCTTCCCAATACGTAACTTGACCCCCGAACCCATTTTCTCTTAAACAAAAGGTTTTCAATGTTTCCTCTTAAAAATGGCGTGGCGACTCCTTATTTATTTTTTCGGGCGAGCGCACATTCAGTGGCGACTCCGCTGGGGATTTGAAACTTGTTTTTCAAAAGTGGGTCAAACTTTCGGTCTTGTTCAACATCATTCTCATTCATTTGTGTGTGCTTTGTTTATGATATTGTGTGTGTGTAAATGCATTAAGTGCTTTGTTTTTATTCCCTTCCCTCCTTGTGTCCCATTTTGTTGTGCTTGTGCTGGGGCTTAGTGTTGAATGATTGCATTGTGCTTGGAGGCTGGGGCTGTTTTGGCTTTTGATCATATTCTGGATAGGGGATTCCTTCTGTCACGCGACAAAGGGTGCCTTGGTTGTCCTGTGTCACGCGACAGAAGGTGGAAATTCTGCAGGACTTGATTTCTCTGATACAGGTTGTGATTGTGGGGCAGTCCCCCATGATCAAATTTCTGATCCTTGACTATTTTGCTTTGCGGGAATGTGTGTGTGTGTGTTGTTTTTCTTTTATCACCCCTTTTCAAATAAAAAAAAATATATAATAAAAAAAATCATTTTTCGCAAAATAAAGGAACATAGCCATCCCGCACACTACACCACGTAGATCTAGAACCCTCGGGTGCGATTGACGGCTTCGCGGACGGCCATAAAATTCGCCTACGATTGAGCGCCTAATGTCAAACCCATTCCCCTAGTGCGTTATAGGTGGCGCCACACATTTAAACCTCACCCAAAACGGTTGGTTTTTGACACGACATTTTCAAATACACTAAAATGAGTTATTTCAAAATTTCTAAAGGACTTTCGTACCTACCCCAAAACCTAGCACGTGTGGGCATGTTGCCAAACGCAACATGGTTTCACGAACGGACATGTCGTTCCCACGGCATGTTCTAACGAGAGATCATGTCGCTTTGTCAACGTGCACCGACGAGAGGTCATGCCGGATTTTTTCCTTGAAATTCTTCAGGAATACCCGTTATGCTGCCCAAATTTCTTCAGAAATTGGGGCTGCTCGTTCGTCCCATAAATGCTTTGGTTTGGTTTAGGTATTATCGCCTATTATTAATTTTTGAAACAATACATTTGGTGTGTTTTTGAATGATGTGTCCATAGGTTCCCCCGAGGTCTAGATTGTGTGAATAAAAGATTAGCCTTTTCCAACCGTCTCTAGGGCTTAAAACACCGATTTCTACTTGAACAATAATAAGTGTTGCACGAGTCCGTCTCCTTTTGTATTCTTCCCTCTCCCGTACCTCCTCAAAGATTCTCTATCATCAGCCTTATACACGCTCTCACCTCTTCACCTCTGCAAGGCTACGGCAAGTTGGGTGTGCGCTCTCGTTCCCGGCGCTCATTGGTCCACATTCCTGAGGCGGAAGCAGTTCAAGTGCTCCGAGCAAGCCAGTCCATCTGATGCGGAATCCAAAATGCTCGGTGCAGAGAAGACTATGGCCCACAAATCTGGAAATTCATATCCCTTGGGTCAGCAACAGAGTGTAAAAGGTGTGTCCATCAAGGAGTTGCGAGCTACACTTGAAGATATTCCTCCTCGCAAGCGAGAGGCCCGGTTGTTTGCTCAGATTGTTAAAGCTAAGGAGGGCGACTTATGAAGGACAGAAAGATCAAGAAGGGTCCTCACCGCACCAATGGCAACAATGCTCCTCCTCCCATCCAATGTTGAAGAAGTTGATGCAGTCGATCAGTCCTCGTAGGGTCTAGAATGTCCACTGTCGGACATGAGTCTGTCGCTGAGTTGGACCAGTTTTGCTTTGCAGTGATAAAATCTTTGTTTCTCTTCTTGCTAGACTCGAGACATTACTAGTACACCTGCGTTACACTCGATTGAAATGGTCTTATTCCACATGATCACTTGTGCTGCTCACCGACTAATGCTTTGAAATGACTAATGTTTTAATTGATCGGAGCGAGAAAATCGACTGATATCCCCATCTTGCGTCCCATATGCTCACACCTCTTTCATAATCTCGTTGTTCGATGAATTTGCACGGATCTTCCTCGAAGTAAGCTAAAGAAGCAATGAAGACTCAACGTTCGGATCATCCGGTAGGGACTGCGGTTGAAACCTTTTACCCTTAGGAAAACCTTTACCTTACCCTCACTAAATAATACCCCTTCGGTTCAAGATCGGCACATTTTTAAAACCCGTCTAACCAGAAGAAAAGGGACTATCCTTGAGACTCCCGTGATTTACAAGAAGATTGACCGTCTCCAAGCTCAAGAATGGCAGAAGGCAATGATCCATCCCGGGGACAAGCTGAAATTTTTCTCTCAAAAAAGAAAAAAAGGGAGAGACAAAAATACAAAAAAAAAACATAACAAAAAAAAAGAAGGAAAGAAAGAGAGCCTAGTCCCTAGCGATCCTCTCGAAAGCAAAAGTCAAAGGATCCGGTCGTTACTCAAGAGGAGTCTCAGAGTGAATAAAGAGACAGCATGGATGTCCCCTCACCACTACCTCAAACCAATCCCAAGCCGTCCTCTCAATTTTAGAGGACATTACCCTTACATTTGATCTTGACCAAAAGCCAAAAGATCGACCTCTCATTCTTATAGGCAGGAAAGATGCAACCACAGATTTCCCTCACCTTAGAAATCCCAAACACCTACCCAAGAGCCAACCTCTCATCTTTAGAGGTCCAGTCAGCAAAAGGCCTAGTCGACCTCTCGTTTTAAGAGGTCATGATATTCCGAATCACCCGAAGACCGATCGAAACCCCGAAACCCAGTCGCAGTTCCTACCGGGTAGCAGTTTCATTCCAATATTGTCGAGATCTAAAACAGATTATTGCTTGAAGCAGAGCTAAGTCCATCTCGGCTCAAAGGACCATCAATTGAAGATTGTGCAAATTCCGTCCGTTCATTCGACGTTGTATGTGAGCATATTTCATTTCTCCTCCGCAAACACCTGTCGTGGACGTCCCACTGGGGCTTCACATCTGTGTCTCCCATCGACACTCCAAGAGGACATATTCTTTCAACGCTCAAAATTCTCGAAGGTCCTCACATCCCCGAACTTCATCGTTCATTCTTTTCATTCGGGATAAACTCGAACTACGATGACCTGAGTTCCTCGCCATGGGGGGTAACGTAGGCAACTAGAAATGGCCCGGTCACAAATACGAGCAGATCTCAGAAAATACGGTCTCTGCAAGGACCATGCCCATACACTTTCCATCCTTCTGAATTTGATCCTCTATATCAGTTGGGCTTTCTCCTCAGGATTGATAAAAATATTCGCTCATATCAGCTTTTGGCGGTTGAATAACCCGAACATCAATAAAGGGTTTTAAGCAGCCTTGTGATCATCTGTAAGTACGCCAATCCAATTCGCAACCTTTTCGATGCATTTTAATATAATAAAACTGCATTAAGGGGCGTTTTGGTAAATTCCCGGCCTATCCCGAGACTTCCGGAAACGTTCCATGAGTTTCCAGCGAAGGAAGTACCTTTTGGTACATCATTCATGCCAAAGGACCCCTTGGGAATAAAACCTGTTGGACCTTTTGGGTATTTTCCCGGAATGTTCCAGAAACTGGTTTTTGGCGCCAAAAGCGGTTGAGCCACCTTGTGTCACGCGACAGCTTGAGGCATGGAAAGTGGACGCGTAAGGTCGTGCGACATACTAAGGCAGCCAACTGCAGCCTATAAATAAGACCCTCCCCCTCATTGAAATAGGATCCCCAATTCTAGCCTACTGTTACTCTGCCAAAATAGCAGTGTAACGAGCGTCCCAAGCACATAACCTCTCTCTCTCCTACCTTCCAACCCACTAATCCCTCTCATCCAAACCCAATTCTCTACCTACACCAATTGGAAACCTTGCACCAGAGCTTTGAGATCTACAACGAAGAATTGAAGGATTTTATATCTGACTAGATATAGAATTCGTGGAATCAACAAGGGTAACAATTCCCTAACTCTCTCTCTCTCTCTCTCATTTAATTCCTTGCAATTTTATAGTTCTATTTTGTTTGGATTCAATAATCAGATCCTAGCCATCTGAATTACTGAATCCCAATCGCAATCTCTCTGTTTAACTTGCATAGATTGTGTAATTGAGCTCATATTGATTGATTTGGTTGAATTTGGTGTTTGAGCCCCCAAGGGGGTGTGGATCTACCCATATCCACACTCCCTGGTCGATTTGATGTTGTTTATGTTTTTCGTTCATAATTCAGCTTGTTAATTAGATCTGTATAGCTTCTGTTAATTTCTGAGTTCATATTGTGAGGTTTTTGCAGAAGGCTCATATGTGTCACGCGACACCTTCGTCCCCAAGTGATCCTGTGTCACGCGACACATGTGGTCACTGGTACAATGTGTCATGCGACACACATGACCCATCTGCAGTGACTCTTTTCCTTTGTAATCTGTTCTAGTTTGTTTGTATCAGGGATGTGGCCTCCCTAACTAATGGGCTCACAATATGTAATTTCTCGTTTCGTAATTAATAAGATGCATTTTATCACATTTCGTTTATTATCGATATTTGCACACACTTTGGATTTACTTGGATGTGTTTGATTGAAAGACTCGTCTATGGACGAGGCGTGTTGGGTGAACTCTCGGTTCTTCCCAACACGTAACCTGACCCCCGAACTCATGATTTCTCTCTAAATAAAGGTTTTCAATGTTTCCTCTTAAAACGGCGTGGCGACTCCTTCTTTTCATTTAAACCGGGAAACCCAAAATTTTCCGGGGGCGAGAGCGCACATTCAGTGGCGACTCTGCTGGGGACGAAACATTTGAAAACCTGTTTTTCAAGTGTTGAGTGGGTCAAGCTTTTATTTAGTCAAAACATCCAATACATCCATTTTGTGTGCATTATTCGATAATCATTTGTGGTTCATACATCTTGTTGATTATGAAACTTGTGAGCCCTTTGTGCTTGTGGTCACTTTTTGTGCATTAGTCTTCTCTTTGTGTTGCTCTTGCTATGATAAAACAGGGGCTGATTTGATGATTGAATAGCTGCTGGTTCAGTGACCACCCAGGTCGTGCGACACCTTTGTCTCTGGTTGTCCTGTGTCACGCGACAAAAGGTGGCCACTGAACAGATCATCAGAAGACTGGTTTGAGGGCAGTCCCTTGGACCAAAGCGTGACTCATTTGGTTGTTGTTCCCTGTTTATCCTGTGTGAGGGTGTGTGTTGTTTTCTTTTTTTAAAAAAAAAAATCATTTTCATAAATAAAGGAACATAGCCATCCCGCACACTACACCACGTAGATCTAGAACCCTCGGGTGCGATTGACGGCATCGCGGATGGCCATAAAATTTGCCTACGCTTGAGCGCCTAATGTCAAACCCATATCCCTAGTGCATTAAGGTGGCGCCACACTTTTAAACTTCACCCAAAACGGTTGGTTTTCGACACGCCATTTTTCAAATACACTAAAATGAGTTGTTTCAAAAATTTTAATAAGCTTTCGTACCTTTCCCAAAACCTAGCACGTGTGGGCATGTTGGCAATGCAACATGGTTTCACGAAAGGACATGTCGTTCCCACGGCATGTTCTAACGAGAGATCATGTCGCTTTGTCAACGTGCACCGACGAGAGGTCATGCCGGATTTTTCCTTGAATTTCTTCAGGAATACCCGTTATGCTGCCCAAATTTTTCCAGAAATTGGGATCGCTCGTCCGGCCCATAAATGCTTCGGTTTTGATTAGGTACTATCGCCTATTGTCAATTTTGACTCAACGCATTTGGTGTATTTGTGGATGATGTGCCCATAGGTTCCCCGAGGTCTAGATTGCGTGAAATAAAGGATTATCCTTTTCCAACCGTCTCTAGGACTTAAAACACCGATTTCTACTTGAAGATTAATAAAGTGTTGCACGAGTCCGTCTCCTTCCGTATTCTTCCCTCTCCCGTACCTCCTCAAAATTCTCTACCCCCCTCTTCATACACGCTCTCTCCTCTCCAGATAAGGCAAGTTGGGTGCGCGATCCGATTCCCGGTGTTCGTTTAGTTCGCGTCTTGAGGCAGCTGCAGTTTCAGCAGATTTCGCATCCGATTCAATTTCAGAGATGTCTAGCGCAGAGAAGAGTATGACCACTCAATCTGAGGATTCATCTTCCGCGGATCAACAAGTCATGCATAGTCTGTCTATGGAGGAGATGAGGGCTAATTTGGAAGCCGCTCTAGCTAGAGAGCGTGAGACTCAATCACTCGCTCAAGCCAGGGAAGAGGCAGCACATTCTAAGTTCGTAGATGCAATGAGAAGTCGAGGTATTGCTGTGATCCGACGCGCTGATGGAACTTATGAAGAGATCACTGAAGTTAATGACACTGATCTAGGAGCCGGGAATGTTTCTCTCCCTTTTCAACCTCGCACCTGTGGTGCACGGTTCGCTTACGCTCAAAATCGTGGGCCGCCGTGAACTCTCAAGTTGGTTTTGGAGGAACACACCGGTCTTCCATGATTTGACCTCCTCACCAATTCTCAATGCTCCCGTGCCTCTAGGCCAATTTGGGTCCCAGCTTCCGAACAATCAAGGTCTGTGGCTTCCAGGGTTCTCGGCCTCAAGAAGGTCGGCCTCATGGTCCACAATTCCCAGTAACGCCCGGTATCCGAATCAGCATCCTTACTCAGGGAATCGGTTCGGCCCGGGATGGACCTATGCAGCTTCCTACTAGACGGCCTCGCTTCAAGAATACATGTCTCACCTTCAATGGATTTAGCTTTTGAATTTGGCTCATCATCTATGCAACATCCGGGGTCAATTCCTTACAGGGCTGCCGGGGTGCTTTTCCTTGAGAATCGGAATTTCCCAACCGGTCAATTTAATCATTTGCCGACTCCAAAGATCCGGCCGGCTCGGTCGTCTCTCTTCCAACCATCCAGCTTTTGAGCCTTCTTCTACTATCGCTACCACTCTTCCTCAACTTCCCGAGATGACTCCGGAGGTAGCTGCCTTTGTTGAAGCAAATGCAAGAAGGAATTGACAAGTTGACGGCAGGATCAAGTGTACTTAAGGTTGTTGACCCAAAGCAAGTAGAGCCTCTTCCTTACAAGTTCAAAATGCCCAAAATACAATTTGATGGCTCGGCATGCCCGAAAACTCATGTGGACACATACGTGATGACTATGGGGGCAATGGGTTGTACTCCCGAGTTTATGGCTCAAAGCACTTTCATCTCACACTCAAAGGACTGCCTTGACATGGTTTCTAACCCTTAAGTCGAAACTCGAGCTACTTGGAGTCGACTACCGAGGCCTTTCTTGAAAAGTATCGTGGAAACCTTGAATGGCGCACAACCAGGGATGATTTGGTCTGGTACAATCTTCAAACAAGACGAGTCAATCATCGAGTTCTACAAGAGATGGAACGCTAAGCTGAATGAACTCTCTGAGTCAATCCCGCTGCAGGATCAAAAGGACATCTTTCTATAGTGTGTGAAGCCAGTTCTCCGTGAAGCTATCGGAAGTGGTTGGTATCCTGACTTGAGGGAAATGGTAGGCATGGGAGCCCGCGATAAAACAGACGCTTTAACCTTGCATCAAACACCAATGTTGGCAATAATGGTGGATTTCAACGCAGAGCGGCAAGTTCAACGATCCCTAAGGCAAAAGAGATGACCATCGACAACAGTGTCAGCAATCTACAGGCAGGGGACCAGAGAAAGCAGCCACCCCGTAAGCAGTATCAGTTTGATGATCTCGGAATGACAACCGAAGAGGCTTTCAGGGGATTGGTTCAACAGGGAATGATTAGGCCACTTGATAACTACAACCCCACCAAACCCAATCCGACTTGGATCATAGAAAATATTGCCAATATCACCGATCCTGTCACATCACCGATGATTGCATCCCCTTGAAGAAGTTTATTCAAAGACTAGTTGATGCAGGAAAGGTTGAGAAGGCTCGCCCCAATGTTTGTCCCCGATCTTCTTCAATGATATCGCGTAAGCTTCCCATAAAGTTATCTCACCCGTAGACAACGAAGTCAATCAGTCAGCGTCGTAGGTTCTAGAGTGTCTTTTATGTGGTCGTGAGTCTGTCAAGTCCATGTTATGAGTTTTTTATTTGCAATAATAAAATATTTGCTTCTATTCCTGCTAGACTCGAGACATCACTAGAACACCTACGTTACACTCAATTGAAATGGTCTTATTCCAAATGATCACTTGTGCTGCTCACCGACTAATGCTTTGAAATGGCTAATGTTTAAATTGATCGGAGGGAGAAAATCGACTGATATCCTTCCCAAAGTGGGGCTTTCCAATTTCCCACCTCGATTCCCATATGCTCGCATACTTTCCATCATCCTCGTAATCTCGTTGCTCGATGGATTTGCACGGATCTTTCGCGAAGTAAACTTAAGAGAGCAAATGAAGACTGGATCTCGTTCGGATCATCCGGTAGGGACTGCGGTTGAAACCTTTTACCCTTAGGAAAACCATCACCTCACCCTCACTAAAAAATATCCCTTCATTTCAAGATCGGCCTAGTTGAAACCCGTTTAGCCATCACCCGAAGAAGAGGGACTATCCTTGAGGCTCCCGCGATGCAAAAGAAGATCGACCTGGTCCAAGCTCAAAAACGATGGAAAGCAATGATCCATCCTGGGGACTAGCTGAAATTCTCCTCTCAAAAGAAAAAAGAGAGAGACAAAAATAAAAAAAAAATATACAAAAAAAAAAGAGAGAGAGGCAAAAATACAAAAAAAAAAAAATACAAAAAAAAAGATAAGAAAGAGAGCCTAGTCCCCAGTGATCCTCTCAGAAGCGAAAGTCAGAAGATTCGGTTGTTACTCAAAGGGAGTCTCAGAGTGAATAAAGAGACAGCACGGATGTCCAAAGCCAATACACTGTCTATCCTTCCGATTCTCGATATCAGCGGGCTTTCTCCTCAGGATTGATAAAATTATTTGCTCATATCAGCTTTGGTGGTTGAGTAACCCGAACATCAATAAAGGGTTTTAAGCAGCTTTGTGATCACCACGAATAAGACAAGTTTTCAAGTGTCTCGAAAAGTCTTCTATTGCTACATCATAGGAAGATAGAGCTAAACACCGTTTCGGTCAGCAGGGGCTTCCATACACTTTCCACACCTTGTGATGCTTATACTCTCTCAAAAGAGCCAAACCCAAAGCGAGAGTGTCATACAAAGAATTCGGGATTCATTTCCCATCATTCGAAAGATGTGCCCCTGCGCGTAAACATTTCCGAGTCTTGTCCAGCGACTGATTGACTGCGGTTAAAATGATGAATTGCCTCTGTGGCTACAAGATGACTCTGCCTGCGATGAAGCTGCATGGAATATCCTCAAGCTGGGGCTTTGGTTAAGGTATCCCTCCGGCTCTCCTTACTCGATTCCCTCCAAGATTGCTTTGCACCGTCAATCGGGGCTTCACCAAGCCGGGATCTCTCTCGCCCCCTCTCGCTGCTTGCCGTCTCGGACACGCGATACACTCGGACCTACCGCAATCTGTACTTTTGGGAGCGTCCCCCGACTTGCCTAGCCGCGCCATATCATTTTCCACCTCACGGGAGAGGACCCCTACTATACATACCTGTCCGAAACAATCCCAAAACTTCATGAATAAACCTGGCAAAACTGACCTTTAACCCAATAATCGCATTTGCTTTCCTGCAGACGTATGCACTCGTGCAAACAAGCTAACATAAATTAATCTTTGCTAACAAGATAAGCTTATTTAGGCATAGCATCGGGAGTTGTTGTCTTACCTCGCAGTACAATAATCAATTGAGTCTCAAGACCGGCCCTCGGACCAAATTGAGAAAGAAAGAAACAGAAAAGGCAAAGTCCCCGGCTTCCCAAGCAAAGCCCCGGGACATGAAAGAAAGAACAACAAGAGAGCAGAAAGAAGTAGCGTGAGCCCTCCGGAAGCTACACTTATCCCCAAGCAGAAAGCGAAACAACAATGGTAGTATAAGACCTTCGTGGGCAGTGCGAGTGAACACAATACAGGTATGAACGCATATTTCTTTCAAGCGTCTAGCATCATATCATGTCGTTTTAAAAGCTGGTCCGAGACACCATAGATCTCACATTATTTTCAAAATTGGTTCGAGACACCATAGTTCTCACAATACTTTCAAAATTGGTTCGAGACACCATAGTTCTCACAATACTTTCAAAATTGGTTCGAGACACCATAGTTCTCACAATACTTTCAAAATTGGTCCGAGACACCATAGATCTCACAACATTTTCAAAAGTGGTTCGAGACACCATAGATCTCACAACATTTTCAAAAATTGGTTCGAGACACCATAGTTCTCACAATATTTTCAAAATTGGTCCGAGACACCATAGATCTCACAACATTTTCAAAAGTGGTTCGAGACACCATAGATCTCACAACATTTTTCAAAATTGGTCCGAGACACCATAGATCTCACAATTTTTTCAAAATTGGTTCGAGACACCATAGATCTCACAACATTTTCAAAATTGGTCCGAGACACCATAGATCTCACAATTTTTTCAAAATTGGTTCGAGACACCATAGATCTCACAACATTTTCAAAATTGGTCCGAGACACCATAGATCTCACAATTTTTTCAAAATTGGTTCGAGACACTATAGAGCTCACAACATTTTCAAAAGTGGTTCGAGACACCATAGATCTCACAATTTTTTCAAAATTGGTTCGAGACACCATAGATCTCACAATTTTTTCAAAAGTGGTTCGAGACACCATAGATCTCACAACATTTTCAAAAGTGGTTCGAGACACCATAGATCTCACAACATTTTCAAAATTGGTCCGAGACACCATAGATCTCACAATTTTTTCAAAATTGGTTCGAGACACCATAGATCTCACAACATTTTCAAAAATGGTCCGAGACACCATAAGATCTCACAACATTTTCAAAAGTGGTTCGAGACACCATAGATCTCACAACATTTTCAAAATTGGTTCGAGACACCATAGTTCTCACAACATTTTCAAAAATGGTTCGAGACACCATAGATCTCACAACATTTTCAAAAAATGGTTCGAGACACCATAGATCTCACAATATTTTCAAAATTGGTTCGAGACACCATAGTTCTCACTTCTTCGATTTGTCGTTTTCCCCTCCAGTCTTGTGTTCCGAACTACGATTTGGCTTGATTCCCTTCTTAAAGGGATACGTAGGAATCCTTTCTCAGAAAGGTCCAGCCATAATTTTCCCCTTCTCACCCTTCTAGCCCTTCACCTTAACCCCAGCCGCTCATTGAGATTGGGTCTTATTTTATCGACAACCCCACTTTTTCCAAAAGTGACGTTGCCGAGGGGCTCTGTAAGTACGCCAATCCAATTCGCAACCTTTTCGATGCATTTTAATATAATAAAACTGCATTAAGGGGCATTTTGGTAAATTCCCGGCCTATCCCGAGACTTCCGGAAACGTTCCATGAGTTTCCCGCGAAGGAAGTACCTTTTGGTACATCATTCATGCCAAAGGTCCCCTTGGGAATAAAACCTGTTGGACCTTTTGGGTATTTTCCCGGAATGTTCCAGAAACTGGTTTTTGGCGCCAAAAGCGGTTGAGCCACCTTGTGTCACGCGACAGCTTGAGGCATGGAAAGTGGACGCGTAAGGTCGTGCGACATACTAAGGCAGCGAACTGCAGCCTATAAATAAGACCCTCCCCCTCATTGAAATAGGATCCCCAATTCTAGCCTACTGTTACTCTGCCAAAATAGCAGTGTAACGAGCGTCCCAAGCACAAAACCTCTCTCTCTCCTACCTTCCAACCCACTAATCCCTCTCATCCAAACCCAATTCTCTACCTACACCAATTGGAACCCTTGGATCAGAGCTGTGAGATCTACAACGAAGAATTGAAGGATTTTATATCTGACTAGATATAGAATTCGTGGAATCAACAAGGGTAACAATTCCCTAACTCTCTCTCTCTCTCTCTCTCTCATTTAATTCCTTGCAATTTTATAGTTCTATTTTGTTTGGATTCAGTAATCAGATCCTAGCCATCTGAATTACTGAATCCCAATCGCAATCTCTCTGTTTAACTTGCATAGATTGTGTAATTGAGCTCATATTGATTGATTTGGTTGAATTTGGTGTTTGAGCCCCCAAGGGGGTGTGGATCTACCCATATCCACACTCCCTGGGTCGATTTGATGTTTTTTATGTTTTTCGTTCATAATTCAGCTTGTTAATTAGATCTGTATAGCTTCTGTTAATTTCTGAGTTCATATTGTGAGGTTTCTGCAGAAGGCTCATATGTGTCACGCGACACCTTCGTCCCCAAGAGATCCTATGTCACGCGACACATGTGGTCACTGGTACGATGTGTCATGCGACACACATGACCCATCTGCAGTGACTCTTTTCCTTTGTAATCTGTTCTAGTTTGTTTGTATCAGGGATGTGGCCTCCCTAAATAATGGGCTCACAATATGTAATTTCTCGTTTCATAATTAATAAGATGCATTTTATCACATTTCGTTTATTATCGATATTTGCACACACTTTGGATTTACTTGGATGTGTTTGATTGAAAGACTCGTCTATGGACGAGGCGTGTTGGGTGAACTCTCGGTTCTTCCCAACACGTAACCTGACCCCCGAACTCATGATTTCTCTCTAAATAAAGGTTTTCAATGTTTCCTCTTAAAACGGCGTGGCAACTCCTTCTTTTCATTTAAACCGGGAAACCCAAAATTTTCCAGGGGCGAGAGCGCACATTCATCATCACGAATAAAACAAGTTTTCAAGTGTCTCGACAAGTCTTCTATTTCTACATCATAGGAAGATAGAGCTAAACACCGTTTCGGTCAGCAGGGGCTTCCATACACTTTCCACACCTTGTGATGCATATACTCTCCCAAAAGAGTCAAACCAAAAGCGAGAGTGTCATATACAGAACTCGGGATTCATTCCCACCCTCGAAAAATACGCCCCTGCACGTAAACACTTCTGAGTCTTGTCCAGCGACTAATTGACTGCGGTTTGAAAAGATGAATAGCCTCTGTGGCCACAAGATGACTCTGCCTGCGATGAAGCTGCATGGAATATCCTCAAGCTGGGGCTTTGGTTAAGGTATCCCTCCGACTCTCCTTATCGATTCCCTCCAAGATTGCTTTGCACTGTCAACTGGGGCTTGCTAAGCCGGGATCATTCTCTGCACTTCCTCTGCTGCTTGCTGTCTCGTGACGCGCGATACACTTTGTCCTCACCAAAGAACGGACTCCGCTGCACCCGTACTCCCTGAGCGTCCCCGACTTGCCTAAGCTGCACCTTCCATACACCGTCACTTATACACTTTTCAAATCCACGGGAGAGGGTCCACCCCATCACAAACACCTTTCGTTCCATACACAATCCCTCATAGCATAATGGCTACCTACACATCTGCTCACCAAGCCGTGCAAAAAACCCTCACTTCCCTATTCTCCCCAGCTGAGATGGACTTGTGCAACAAAAGATTAATAACGCATAAGTAAGAGGTTAAATAAAATGCAAAGTGCCTAGTAGTGTTGTGTTTTTCCCCCGCAGAGTACAATAAGCAGGTGATCGTAATGTGATCGTGAGGACTGCCCCTCGAATCACAATCTTGGACAGAAAAATTCCGACCCCGCCTCTATTATCTTCATAAGGCCCAGAACTACGACCGGCTTGATTCCCTTTTTAAGGGATACGTAGGAAACCTTTCTCCAAAGGTCCAGCCTTCTGATCTCACAAGCATCATATGAAAAAGCCCCAGCAGCCCTAGTCTTCAAACAATAATTGTCAAGAAAAAGAGCCCTAGTTGCCTCAGCCCCCAAGCAGTGCTTGTCAAAGAAAGAAAAGAAAGAAGAGCCCCAGCTGCCCTAGAAACCAGACAACAAGGCTCACCAGTCCCGACGACTTCAGAGCCTATTTTGCATGATAAACCGAGACAAATAGTCCGCATCTGTCAACCTCCCCAGCAAGCGTCAACAAGTGGTAGCCTCAGACCCCAAACAAATGCTTGTCAAAGAAAAGAGCCCCAGCTGCCACAGAATTCAGGCAATAAAGCTCACCAGTCCCGACGACTTCGAAGCCTGTGTTAGACCGTCCCGTGCATAGCCACCCAGCGAGCATCGACAAGTGACAGAGGCCACAACCTATCCCTCAGCAGAACCAACGGTAGCATAAGACCCTAGACATCTACCTCCCAACAAGCAGTTACAGCCTAAGACCCCCCGGCAGCGACATCCTTCCCTCGCAGGTACAACAATTAACCGAGCATCACCGAACCTCGAAGACTGATCCTCAAACAGCACCGAGACAAAGAGTCCGTATCTATGTTAGCCTCCCAAAGCAGAGCACCCCAAAAGAGAAAAGAGGGAAGAGAAAGAATAGCCTCCCAAAGTAGAGCACCCCAAAAGAGAAAGAGAAAGGACAGCCTCCCAAAGCAGAGCACCCCAAAAGAGAAAGAGAAAGAATAGCCTCCCAAAGCAGAGCACCCCAAAAGAGAATGAGAAAGAATAGCCTCCCAAAGCAGAGCACACCAAAAGGAGAAAGAAAAAAAGGCTTGTATCTGTGATAGCCCCCAAGCAGAGCTCAGCAAGACCAGCAGCCCCACAATCCCAAGAAAAGAAGCCAATTCCCCAGAAAGCAGAATCCCCGGCTTGACGAACAAATTCCCAGATACCAGTAGCCTCGAGGCACAAACAAAAGCAGAGTCCCCATTTTCCCAAGCAAAACCCAGGACACAAAAGAAAAGCGACAATCAACAAAGACCGTCCAACAGCAAAATCGGTAAAAGAACAACAAGAGAGCAGGAAAGAAGTAGTGTGAGTCCCCTGGCAACTACCCTGCACCGACATAGTGGTATGAGTCCCTTTGGCATCCACAAAGAACAAAGAAGAAAGGAGATAGCGTGAGTCCCCTGGCAGCTACACTTATCAGCAAAGAACAGAAAAGAAGAAGTAGCGTGAGACCCCTGGCAGCTATACTTATCAACGACAAAGATCAGAATAGAAGAAGTAGCGTGAGACCCCTGGCAGCTACATTTATCCCCAACAGAGCAGAAAAGAGATAGCGTGAGACCTCCGGTAACTACCCTGCATCAGAAGAAGTGGTATGAGACCCTCCGGCGTCCACAAAGAGAAGCAGCAGTAGTGTGAGACCCTCCGGCAACTACCCTGCATCAGAAGAAGTGGTATGAGACCCTCCGGCATCTACAAAGAGAAGCAGCAGTAGTGTGAGACCCTCCGGCAACTACCCTGCATCAGAAGAAGTGGTATGAGACCCTCCGGCGTCCACGAAGAGAAGCAGCAGTAGTGTGAGACCCTCCGGCAACTACCCTGCATTAGAGAAGTGGTATGAGACCCCTGGCATCCACAAAAGACCCGTTGCAGCATGAGACCCTCCGGCAGCTACAACTCGTCAACAGCGATAGCATGAGACCCTCCGGCAGCTACTCGTAAATACCAGTTGCAGCATGAGACCCTCCGGCAGCTACAACCTGGCATAAAAGGAAGTTACTAGCCAACCGCAGTAGTATCGACCCAATAGAAGTCACAGGTAAGCACAGAAAAGGTATGAAGACACATTTCTACCCCTTTCTTGCTTGTAGTTAGTAATTTTCCGAACTACGATTTGGCTTGATTCCCTTCTTAAAGGGATACATAGGAATCCTTTCTCAGAAAGGTCCAGCCATTAGACTCCCCGATTCACTCTTCTAGCCCGTTACCTTATCCCTCTATGCTCATTGGGATTGGGTCTTATTTTATCGACAACCCCACTTTTTCCAAAAGTGACGTTGCCGAGGGGCTCTGTAAGTACGCCAATCCAATTCGCAACCTTTTTAGATGCATTTTAATGTAATAAAATTGCATTAAGGGGCGTTTTGGTAAATTCTCGGCCGATCCCGAGACTTCCGGAAATGTTTCATGAGTTTCCCGTGAAGGAAGTACCTTTTGGTACATTATTCATGCCAAAGGACCTCTTGGGAATAAAACCTGTTGGACCTTTTAGGTATTTTCCCGGAATGTTCCAGAAACTGGTTTTGGCGCCAAAAGCGGTTGAACCACCTTGTGTCACGCGACAGCTTGAGGCATGGAAAGTGGACGCGTGAAGTCGTGCGACACACTGAGGTCACTAACTGCAGCCTATAAATAAGACCCTCTGCCTCTCATTTTTGGATCCCTTTTCGACACCCTAAAGTCACTCTGCCAAATTCGCACCAGAAACCAATCTCTCTCTTCCTTACACCTAAACCTACCCCAATTCCCTTCCAATTCAATCTCCCTACAACATAAACTACCCAATTGCCTTCATACAACCCTTACCAACTGAGGATCTGAAGCCAAGCACCCCATCTATGCTCAACTCCACGTCCAGAAGCTGAATCGAAGGCCAATACACCTAACTTGGTGCATTGGTGGTGGACTACAAGGGTAACGACTTCTCTACCTCTCTCTCTCCCTTATTCACTTGCTTAATTGCGATTCCCCCCCCCTCCACCTGGTAATTGAGCTCTATCTGCTTCAATTATCAGGTGGCAACTGCCATCTCTCTGTTTAAATTCGGTTTACTTGGTTAATTGATTGTTCATAATGTGATCTCTTAATATTCATTGCTTATTGGCCAAGGGAGTGTGGATCTCCCATATCCACATTCCTTTGGTCAATCCTTTGTTGATCTGTAGTTATTTGTTGTGAATTGGTGTATTGACTTGCTCTGATTTGGTTGTTGCTGGGTCTGTTCTTCAATTTGTAAGGTTCTTGCAAACGGTTACGATGTGTCACGCGACACCTTGGACATGTGGAGTCCTGTGTCACGCGACACATAGTGACCATTGCGGGGAACATCCTTTCAGTTATAAGTTGTCTACTCTAGTTTGTTTGTCACTCAAGATAGAGTGTAGATCTTCAATATCCACACTCATTTGGAGTAATTAGGATAGATCTGTTAAATCTGTGCTTCAATTTGTAAGGCTGCTGCAGATTGACAACTAATGTCACGCGACACAATATGCAAAGCATGTCCTGTGTCACGCAACACCATTTGTCTCTCTGCAGAAGTCACATTTCCAATGTAGCCTGTTCTATCCTCGATGTAAAGTGGGATGTGGCCTCCCAGAGTCAATGGCTTGCAAATTGTAAATCCCTTTTGTTGAGTAATAAAACAAAGCACTCTTATGCATTTTTACACATATATTGTCATACACACTTTGCACACACTCTTGAATGAATTGAATGTTGAACAATTGAAAGACTCGTCTACGGACGAGGCGTGTTGGGTGAACTCTCGGTTCTTCCCAACACGTAACTTGACCCCCGAACCCATTTTCTCTTAAACAAAAGGTTTTCAATGTTTCCTCTTAAAAACGGCGTGGCGACTCCTTATTTATTTTTTCGGGCGAGTGCACATTCACCCTCAAGTGAAGCAAAGTAAGAAATTGGAATGAGGGGCTCCACCCCGCTAGTCAAAGGCAGCGATATCCCAACTCGCCGGAGAATGTCTTCATCTCGTAAAATCAACCTCCATGAAAATAAGGTTTGCCTACTATCCTTGCTAAAGTCCTAGAGAACTCAGCTTTAGAGAGTTGTTCATTTGGTGTCAAGCACGATTTGATGCCAAGGTGGGTGATCAAAGGCGATATCCCAATAGGATGTTGCCAACCGCGGTTTGAAGTAATGGAGATTGGGTTATCATATAAGTGGTGAATTTTATTGGGCCCCATTGTTATCAATTTTTTCTTAGTGTTAGCTCTAAAGGTGTCCCTATGATCATCAGCGGATTTGTAAGTACCCAAATCCGGATCATCAAAATCCGTCAGAAAGTTAACCGAAATCCATTAACTGGGCCGCTCCAGGTTAACCAGAACTCGTTAAACTCCCCATTGCCATGCCAATGAGACGTCCCGGGACTGCCCCGTGCTTCCCGACGTCGAAATGTACTTAACACATGTCATCGCACGTGAAAGTACGGCTTTCCCTAAAAAACGCACTTTCCGGCACTTTTCGGGGGCGTTTCGGACATTTTCCGGACTGTTATTTTAAAAAACGGACAAAACCGGGACCGGGGAACGAACTCCCATACCTTTGGTGAGTCATGGGACACGTGGCAGCCATGCCACAGCCCTCCCGTCACCCTTCAATCACAAATCAAGCTGAAAAGACCAAAATACCCCTGGATTTCAGTCAAAGTCCGGCCGGACTCCCTGTGCAAATTTTCTGAAATTGCCAGCAAGCCCCTCAAAATTCCAAAATACCACAAAACCCTGGAAATCAGTCTAAGTCCGTCCGGACTCTTACTGCATTTTTCACCTATAAATAGAAGTTGCTGTCAAAGCCAAAAAAAGGAGGATTTTACTCCAAAAAATCACATACCCCACGGCCCAAACTGATTTTCACCCCTTCCGAGCTCCCGTTTTGTCTCAATTCGCGTGAAACTTCCGTATTTCGATCAAATACGCCCCTCACCACTCTGAAACACCATTTCAAACTACTTTCTGTGTCCCGTAGACACCCCCGAGCCAAAGGAGTCGACCCTAGCCATAGGTATAACTCCCTCTCTCTAAATCTCTCGTTTCATCTCGGTTTACGCGCCAGTCGCTACAACCATTTCGAACAACGTTATTGAAATGTAGACGCCTCCGTCTAACGGGGTCCGATACGTTTTAGCCCCTCGATCCTCTTCTCTTCCCGTAAGAGAAGTAATCACGGGTTAAAACGGCGTTCCGACCCCGTTTCGTTTACTTTTTATGTCATTTACCATTCCGGATCGATCGATCCGTCGATCGTCACTTACTTTCTGTCATTTACAATTCCGAGCCGTTTTGGCTCGTTGATCGTCTTTTACAATTCCGAGCCGTTTTGGCTCGTTGATCTTCATTTACAATTCCGAGCCATTTTGGCTCATTGATCGTCATTTACAATTCCGGATCGTTTGATTCCGTTGATACTGCTTTAAATACTGTCATTTACAAAGTCTAACCCGTTTGGATCGTGATAGTATTTACTTTTCAAAGTCCGAGTCGCAACCCGATTCGTTGATTGCATGTCATTTAATACGCGTTTTTCCCGTAAAAATCGTTAACAATGTAATGCCCGGTTCAAAACCGGAGTTCGTCCTTCGAACTCTCTTTCAAAACGCGCGAAATGACGTTTGGCCTCCAAACGCTCATCTTCAAACTAAAAGCCGCCATTTGACACATAAAATCATTTAATACGCGTTTTTCCCGTAAAAATCATTAACAATGACTCGCCCGGTTCAAAACCGGAGTTCGTCCTTCGAACTCTCTTTCAAAAGATCAAAATCGACGTTTGCCATGCAAACGCTCATTTCAAACTCAAAACCGACGTTTGTCATTCAAACGCTCGTCTTTTCAAACAAAATCACCTAATCAACGTTTGACATTCAAACCAAGATTAAGCTTGTCATTCAAGCCCCCATTTCAAAACACACACACACACACGTTTTCGAGAAAGGTAGAAAGACTCGTCATACGAGGCATTTCGGGTGATCTCGTAATACTCTTCCCGAAACGTAACGTGACCTCCGAACCTAACAATCTCTGGTACTCAAAGCTTTTTACTCATTTTTGCTACCAATAAAAATGATCCCCTGTTTTCAAAGCTTTTTACTCGTTTTTGCTACCAATAAAAATGATCCCCTGTTTTCAAAGTCTTTTCCTAAATTTTTGCTACCAATAAAAACGACACCATTTTCACAATAGCCGTTTCTGAATGTTTGGGCTCAAAATACAAAAACCGCGTGGCGACTCCTCATTTTCCTTCCCATGAAGCGAGGTCTCAGACACCAACCCTCCGCGAAAGACAACCGCCTTCGCTCGCGCGAATCCGGGTAATTTCAGTTGGCGACTATTTGGGGATGCGTTGATACTTTTTTCAAAACTACCGTTGTTTCTAAAAAGCCTTCCGTGGGTCAAACTTTCGTTTACCCTTCCTCGTTTTCGTGTGTGTGTGTTCCTTTAAACCTCGAACGGTTTTTTTTCAAAGGCATTACATTGTCAACTTTTCAAAATCATACCATGTTGTGCATCCCCATTCATGTTTGATTTTCATTGCTGTCTTTTGAACTGCGCATCATAATGCTTTAAGACACATTCTGAAAAATCTCTGTTTTAATCAGAAAAAAAAAAGAATTTTAGTGACCGCACACTACGCGCACTTGCTGCCTCGAAACACCGCACTTCACGTGCACTTGCTGCCTCGGTACACTGCACACTACAACCCGTAACCCGGGATGGCCTTATAAGTTGCACCTCGATTGGCCTGCCAGATGCCTTTCGGGGGCGCACGGGGTCGTCCCAAACATCCCATCCTAGCCCGTGTAAGCCATGCACTCTTTGTGTCACACTTTGTCCAAGACCCCGGTTGGTTTTTTGGCTTAGCTCGTGTCATAAAGCCTAAGTGTATGTTTTTTACACTGGGCCCCGCCCCGAGTCGAGCTCGAGAGGTTGAGACCGAAGGTCGTTCCCGACCCGAAGTCTCGAGCTCTTCATCCTTGACTTTGACGCGGAGTTCTGCCGAAAAATATACCCGAAGGTTCAATGTGACGCCGTGTCACCAAACCCTCACCGTATCCACCGTGCCAGCCACAACTTGGCCAACGCCAAAAGCTAAGGTCCCTCGCGCAAGCGAGTCAGGAGAGGTCATGCCGAAATTTTGGCACGATCCCCGCCTTAACTTAAGGACGTTGACTTCGACTGTGGCCCGTGCGTCACATACGTTGAAAGTTTGCGTGATCAGCTAGCCTTAAGTTCACTTTTTTCCTTTGTCGGTGGAACTCGCTTGCCTTATAGGACCTCGCTCGGGATAGTCCGTCCCGAGAAAGATGATCTACAATGGAAACGAGGGGCTTATAAGCGTAGTGACGAGATCCACTGATTAGAGCTCTAGGATTAGTTGCGAAAAAGAAGACTCGCTCTTTTCCAACCGATTAGGACTCTGAGAAAACGTGCTTTAAGTAAACATTAATCGGTAACTGCACATTGCACAAGCCCGAAACCTTGATCCAAATCCTCCCTTTCCGAATTCTAAACCCTTCCTTTCGTTCCTGCGGCGAATGCGAGCGTAAAGTGGTTCGATTTCCGGGCCGCCGCCTTGCCGGGGATCACCGTTACGCGGCTGCGGATGCTTCTTCGGTTCCCTCGGTTCCCTCGGCCAGAATTTCCGACATATCTAGCTCACCGAGAAATCGTGACGGGAAGGACCCCGCCACCGACAATGTGATATGACTTTGGAAGAAGCCATCCGGGCTTGTGAGGTTCACAAGAGGCGTAAAAAGATCGCAGAATTTCGTGGTACAGCCTTTCCGAATGAGCGTGGTATAGCAGCTTATCCCCGCCGACGGTACTTTCGTCCCGGTCGAGGATTGAATATTCCCGAAACCAGCTTCACCAAACCTTCAACCAGTGTTCCTCCCCGCCAACTTACGGGATGACTTCTAACCAAGGAAACAACCTAGGCTTCACATTGCCACCTCCCGTAGCAACCCCGTCATATTTGGCCGTGCCGCTACTCCTATCACTCAATACCACCGCACATCGCCGGGACCATCTCGCATGCATGCAAATATCCTTCAATACCCTCCCTGTTCACCCTGCTGCCTATACACGAATCCCAAAACACCGGGACAAACCCCGATACGCTCGTAAAAGGGCCCCATATATCCACATATATCAAGCCTTCCACCTCCAATCACTACCGCTCACGTGGTAGCACCCGCACACCGAGCCTCACAGCCCACCACCGGACCCAACCTTGGCCTCGGATGGTCGAATGTATGAAAGACCCGAAAGCCACCACGAGCGCCTCAAAGCAGAAACGCTCAAATCCACTGCATCTCAGAATGGTCACGCCTCTCCCCGCTAAGTTCGAATGCCGAGATGGACCGATTCGACGGAACCGAATGTCCTCAAACGCATGTCGACACCTACGTTCTGCATGAGAGCGAAAGGAGCAACCTCCAAAGAAATGGCCGACCACTTCCAAAGATACGCTCAAGAGTTCGTTACGATGGTTTCGAGGGTCAAGCTCGCGGATCGCCACACCTAGGATCGATTAGTAACATCTTCCCCGGAACGGTACCGATCCAACTTAGAGTGGGAAACAAGCCGGGAGGACTTAATCACCACCGGAGCGTAAAGCGGACGAAAGCGTCGGAGAATTCTACAAAAGGTGGAGCCGGAAACTTTTCCCGAGATCATGGAGCCCTCTCCAAGGATGAACAGATGCGGATCTTCAAGTCCCGCTTAAGACCGTCCATCGAACTCTCACCGCCACCATTTCTTCCCGAATCTCCGGCCATGGTAAATGTCGGCTCACGCTTCGAGAAGGATCTCAAGGAGAAGTTGGCTACCGACAAACGCCTACGTATGGCCTCGCCGCTAGCTTGCATTCAATCCCGCACCGGACCCCCGCAAGAAGTGGAAAGATACGCTCCTGTCAAGTACATCCATCGTGTGGACAAAGCTAGCCGAAAGCAAATGTAAACCCATGCCCTCCCATTAGCAAAGCAACAACTCCACTCTCGGCAGCTTCTCACCGCGCAGACTTCGACAAGTCTGGATATGCCACCGAGCAAGATGCTAGAAGCGGTTAATCAAGGAAGGTCCCTTCCTTAAACTCCGTTGCCACATTACAAAACCCAAGAATCCCGTAGTCAACGCCCGACAAGAGCAAGAACCGCGCCTTCCATCAAGCATTTCTGACGGCCATAATGCACCGACTAAACCGCGTGGGGTTACGAAGTACGAAATCCGTAACTCGATGGAAGCAAGGCAAATTGGAGCGCCCTGGCCCAATACAGCTTGAAACCCTTTTCCGAACAATAATGGGCTGTAATTCCACTGGAGTGGGTGCCCAAGAAGATTGCCACAGTAACCAGCTTTCTCCTGGGCCGCCTCTTCCTGGCCGGGTCCTCATCAAATGTCCACATCGCCCTACGATGAGCTCAAGTGGGATCTGCTCCGCCTCGGCCCTGAGCATTTAGTCCTGAAAAGATACGGTCCGAGGCAATCCTCCGCTAAAACAGATAAGATACAGTTCCTCTCAACAAAGAATCGAGAGAAAGATACGTAAGCCGAGAGCACTCAAAATGCGGTACACTCCTGAGAGCCTTCCCTGGGAGGTTCGACTACTAACGCATCGTGACTCCACCACCCTCTCTTCCTCCAAGCCATAAAGCCTTTAGAGCAAGCAAAGGTGGGAGAAAGCCGAAAAGTCCCATTGACAATAGAGCTCGCACCTTGGGGACACTGGAATACCTCGTATCTTTGGTAATCTTACCGCGCCGTCAAGCATAACCTCCCGCGCGGGATTAGCCAAGATTCAACTTTGTCCAAACCTTCCGAGCCCGAACCTAAGAAGGAAGATCAAAGTCAGCTTGGCACTTCGCATTCTCGATCAACGTAAGCAACCAATGGCAAAGAACCGCCACAAACAGCCTCAACACAATCCCGAGGCTCCAAAGAAAGGCTTTACCTCGCAAGAGGAAGACAGAAACTGGGATGGCCAATTAATTTCCCTTCCTCCTGGATGCAGATCGATCTACGATTCCCCGACCTCGTATGGCAAGCATGATCACTTTCAGGACGAAGACTTACCGAGAGATGCCTCTGGGCACAACGAAGCTCGTACATCACTCTCAAGCTCAACACCAT